>JAAAKO020055924.1:0-10665 GCA_010015015.2 Bolitophila cinerea | reverse complement strand
ATATATTTATCCGCGATCACAGAGAACATTAATTATACAATTTAAATACGTACGCAGCGGATTAAAATGCAGCCACAGTGTCATTAGTGCACGCGATCTGCGAGAATAATTTACAGTGTGCATTTAATATATTTTATTTTGTGGCCGTTTAGCTTGTTCGATGTTTGAATGGCCATCCTAAAAACAAAATAAAACATACATACACATAATAAAATGTATCCCACACAGACATTTCCACGCGCAGTCGTAATATCCCATTTTATTTGTCTTCTTTAGTGTGTGCGCGAGCGTCTTCTGACAAATAAAATAGCCTTAACACAAAACACACACACACGTATATACTGAAACAGAGCAGAGACGATCGCTCGACTAATTTATTCGATTTATTTTCGTATTATGACAGCCCGGAATTATGCTGCATCTTTACGGATGACGTTTTTATCGTGAGGTTTTGCGCCACGCGCGCACACAATGACATTGACTTTGCTCCAACGCGCAAAATTAGTTTTGTTTATTTAATCTTTAATAATATTTATAGTAATATATATATATATAATATTCTTGAGTTTTTATAAACGAAAACATAAATAGGTTTATGTATATGCGCACATAAATATTGGCTGCGTGAAAACACTTCATAAACCGATTACCACGCAGTTATATTTGCACATGACTGACTTTCAATTAATATGTTATATATACACACATAGTATAAATGTGTAATGTATACGGGATCGTGCACTAGCAATTTTCTGCACTTGCACTCGCTCTCGCGCGCAATTAAAATGCCCGCAAGAATAAGAAATAAATGTGCGAGTGCACTCGGGGGCGACTTAGGCTATAAGTTATAACACCACAAGTGATTTATGCGCGCGGGGGGCTGCGCTTGCGCGGAATGCATTTACACGACGCCAGCGCAGAGCACGCGTACATGATTTTACAATAATATGCATTTTGTGGGTTTTTAACAAGAAACAGACGCGCGTATACGCGCGGGCTACAAATCCGTATAATTGACTCTGGCTGAAATATATACACCATGTCTGCGTACGAATGGCGACGTATATACATTATATGTGGTGGTGTACAAGGCAAGCCCTGTATGCATAAATAATATAAATGAGCATTGCGTGCGTCAACTGCGTGAGCAAGGGGTTATAATATACGCAGCGCGCGATATTTATGCGCGGTAATGTCTTTATGTTTCTTGTTTATGTGTGGTACAGCAACATGCAGCAAAGCGAGATGCTGATGGTGTCTTGTTTCTGGCACAGACTTGTTAATTAGCCGTGTACGACTTGAAGTGCATGATTGAGAGGTTTACGTGCATCGTATATATTTATAGTGTATTTTGTGTGCGTATGTTTGTGTGTGTGCGACAAATTATTACGGTGGCTCAACATCACGATTATTAATGGTGTGGGCGGTGCAAAGGGCTGTGACGGCCAATTATGAATGTTTTGAAAAATGGCCTCCAGATGTGCGAGCATGACTCCAAATCACTACCGCGAACACAACGTAAATAAATCAATTAGCCGCGCATCTAGTTTCACCGACTAATTTTTGATTGTTTAATTTTCCACTGGCGTTTATCCAAGACCCGCTAACTCACATACACCTTTTTAAAATGGAGACACAATTGCCTGTAGATAAATCAAACGACGCTTTTGCTTGGATGGATTCTACGCCGTACCGCGCGCTGCCTTCTAATCTATGAAAATAATCGCATTCAGCAACTACAAATTTACGGTTATGCGCGATCCATTCAAATTTCCGAGTGCGCGCATAGGCACACACAGCGGGATAATAAAACCGACGCACACACAAAAGGCACCAAAGAAAATATCATTGTATATGAATATATCTACTATATGCCTTGTTTGTATTTTGTTAAAAACATTTAAAATCACATGAGCACCGCGTTTATATAGCGTCCGTATCGTCGCACAACGCACTCGCAAAGCGATATAAAATTTAACGATTTAAAAAAAAACGTGCCGTATTTATGTGTGTGTTTGTGTTGCCCGCGATGCCCATTTAAATGCGCGGTTTACGAGAAAGATATAGAGACACACACCAACTGCACCCTAGGGGGTTCCATTTGGAGAACGAGCCCAAACGTTGGATCTGGCGCGGTGGTGTACCATGGAGAACGCGCGCACGAATGCAGCTGATAATCAATTTTGTGGTTATTTGTTTAGCGTGCGTGGCAGGGCACCGAAGAATGTATAATGTGTATAACTGTTTAAACAAATATATATGCGTGGGATGAGAAATTATCAATTCGAATGGTGTGGAGATCTTGGATTCTTTGTTTATTTACAAGTTTCGAGTAATGACCAAAGATTAGGAGACCAGATCGTAAAACGAGATGATTTATGTTTGTTGTTTTAATGAAATGCAAAACTAGTTTTTTTCATTCGGATAATTATAAGGAGAAATTATGAAATATTATTTTACATAATTGGGAAGCTAAAAATATCCTCCAAGAAATAAATATCTTGATGCGATGGTGTTTTTAAAGAAAAAAGTATTAATCAATATTAAAATCATAATAATTTTTGAAAGAAGAGAAAAAATGGTATTTTATTTTGTCGCTTTTTTTTAGTTTGCCTTATAATTTAAATAACCTTAAATAAAGACTTCTGTAAATTCGAAAAAAAAAGTATTTCGGATTGTTATTTGTCTTGTAGATCAATTCAATCTGGAGATATTGGTTAATATACTTATGTGTGAATGCAATTTTTACTTTGAATGCATTTGTATATTATTAGTTTTTTTATTATTTTGTAAAAAAAATTTTGTTGGTTAGATGAGTCCGTATATTTATTTCTGGAATAAAAAACATATTTTGATGTTTTTTTGTACTTTTAAAGCTTTTTTACTTCATATGCACTCTAAAGAAAATCTTTAGAAAACACAAAAACCTAAACTTGGTCTGTGTACGACACCCTTAAAAACTGAAGGATGCATTATCCGGAAATATATATTATAAACATCAAACCTTACTGATTCTTATTCAGTCAGAAAAATAACACCATCAAGCGCTACAAAACGGCAACATAAACATCAAACCTTACTGATTCTCAATTATATTAGCCGCGTTAAGTAGCACCCGCACTGTAAAAAATGCTCGCAATTTACACTATATTCCCGTGACGCGGCGAACAAAAGTTAATTAAAAATTAAAACGCCAATTAACAAACGTCGTCTTCGTCTCAGACGACGACAAGCGCACAACCCCATATAGTTTTTCAATTAGGCAAAGAAGCAAAACGCATGTGCGCATGCAAACGCGTGCGCGCCGTGCCAAAGCTTGTGAGCTGTGTCGTGTTTGCTTAAGGATTTTATCCGTTTTTCTTGTATACGTTTTTTCTGGATTTTTTTTTTTAATGTTAAGTGTATCCGCGTAGTCGCGTTGAATCGTTTTTTTCTGTGTAATTGTTGTTGTTGCTGTTGAGTTTTGTTTCTTTTTGCTCCTTCGGGTTATAATTTGCGTATGTGTGTGTGTTTCAGAGATTTACACGGTATACGCTCCTCGTTTGCAACACACACGAATGTATACAAGTGTGCGTTGCGCACCTTGTTGAGATAAGCATGCTGTACGTGTACATTCACATATACTATATAAATATATATAAATATATATAAATATATATAAATATATATAAATATAATATAATACGTGTGTTGTGTGTATATGTTAATATGTTTTACCTGGTGCTCGCGCGAGACGTTTTTGTTGTTGTATTAGATTTATAGGACCTGCATGCGGTCGAAGTGCCAGCACAGCGTCGTTTTGTTATGGCCCCCCTCGAGAGAAAACACAAAAAAGAGAAACACTACAAATGTGCGGTCAGTCAGAATTTATGTATGGGTATATATGCACAAACACAAGTGCATACAGTATATATGGTAAAATGCATACGCGTTCGTTATTATCGAAAAGATTTATGATTTATTGGAATTTTACTATAGCTTGTTATGCGGAATGAGGAGAGTTAAGTGGAATCGCTAACGGGGGTCGTCGAGCCAAACAGTGTTTGTTTTTCAGACTGTGCGCGCGCCCGCAATTAACGATATTCTTCAGGTGTTCTGACATGCGAGCGTGAGCCTCACGTCACGCTATTTATGTTCATCGTACATTTATGTCTCTCTGTCTCTGTACATACATTTCGTCTAAACAAGAAGTCCATGAGGTCGTGACTAAGAACCTGCCGCCACCGCAGCGATGCGTCGCGCCAAATCAGCCAAATGCAAACTCAAAATACACGTTCTTTTTGTCTTCATTTGCTTGCACGCAAAACAATAAGAAAATAAATTTAAAAAAAGCAAAAACACGAAAACAGGAGGCACATTCGCACACACAGAAAAAAGAAGTCTTTTGGCACGAATAAAGTTTGTTGTCATCATTTCATTTTCTGAATCCAGTTTATGCGCGCATGCGGCCGGGGATATATGATAATGTGTGCACGCGCTTCGTGTGCACCGTGCGCAATGAAAAGGCTTTTGTGCGCGACACAATGCCAGATAGCGCCCAGATAAAACGTAAAAGCGGTATACCAGCGCAACCTCGCATAAATAGTGAGTGTATATATAAAGGTCTACCTTAGTAGTGTAAGTAGTAGTATAGAATCTTAGTGTGGGGAAGAGAAAAGACATTGCAAGCGCACACGGCAGCCGTGTTGAACGTGTGTGTGTGTTTTGTTTTATTTTCCAACAAGGGACTCACACACATACAACAACAATGTTCCCATAACAATGAGAAACCACACAAACCACCGTGCAGCATATAAGTGTGCATAGGGGCAAAAGAGCTGCTCCTGCTTCTGCTGCAAGCGCACTATATGCACTTTAGAGGAAAGGTTTCCGCGTATAGAAACGTGACACACAATGGTATATGAGTATGTATATAAAACATTTGAAAATTATTGAAAATATGAATATTTTTATAAATGTTCTTCCTTTTGGATGATATTTTTCGTCATTGAATAATAATGAAAAAGTCTGCTGTTTAAAAAAAAAATTAAAACATTTGTCAACGTCCCAATACAGGTCTAAAATATTTTACCAGAAACTATATACTTCAATATACGTATATTAAAATATTTACTAGATGCTAAATAAAAACACCATAATATATAAAATTTATCAAAATTCAACAAAGGTAAATTAATTATAAATTTATATTTTTACTCCAAATTCGTTATTTCAAAACCCCTTGGCATTTTTATCCTAATCAAAAAAAAGAATATTTTTCAAAAAATATTCAAAGATCTTCAGGTTTTTAAAAAAATCTTATAGAATGAATTAAAAAAATGTCATTCTGGTTAAATTTCATCAAAATGCAATATTTATAAATATCCCATTTAATCAATCCACTGTGCGGTAAAGCCAGTCACACGAATATCGCAAGTGTTTTTTTGCGATGCTGGTGCGCGAATTTTATTGAACGCAATGTGGGTAATAACTTTTAAAGGTTTGTTCTGTATAAAAAATGTGTGTGAGTGTGTAGTGCGTTCTGTGCTCATGCGGATTCGGATGATAATAAATAAGAAGACGTGTGTGTTGTATATTATAATCACAGGTCGTTACTTCCATAAATCACGAGACGCAAACACAAAATCGCATGCCCCACGCACGCATGCACAAGTTCCCGGATACCTTTACAGTTTAATAATATAATACTTGACACATTTATTGTGTGTCCAAAGCGACGAACGTCTCTCCTCCTAATGGCTGCATTGTGTCACCCGCATCTGATTCATATCTTTTTTGTGTGTTATGTGTTAGTGTATGTGCGCGCAAAACCTAAATTTCTTGTCACACCTGAATCGAAGACGATTCTTTAGAAAAATAACGCACGCAAGCACTTTTAACTAAATCGTAACGCATTCAATGAACACGCACGCACACACATAAATAAACACCTATTTGTACTATATTCGATGAATGCGTTATTTGGGATATATACTATATAGAGATAGACCTTTTTCTTGTATGTGTGTGTATATATCTATACTCACGAAGAAGTATATTTCTTCCTGGATTTGTTGTTGTGTTTTTTTATATTTAGACAATAAATCACTCTACAGGCACTTTGTCAGTTATGTGTTTTTTCTCCACATCGTTCGTGTACGCACAGAATACATACATTATATATGTATTGATACTCGTGCAATATTTCTCTCAGTGTCTATATAGCATTGTATTGTAAATATATAGAACATATTATCTAGACTAGACTAGACTCTATAAGAGATAATGCATAGCATAGAAATAAATATGGTGCAGTGATGAAATATAGATTTCGGTTTGTTTATTTATTTATTTATCATGCGTGATCCTAAGCAAATAACCAATAATCGACGCACACGCTCAGGGTGCTAGCCCGACAGCCTTCAAGCCTCTGACATGCTGGCCAGATATTGTATAGGCGGAAGTGCAATCTCGCACATAAAAAAATGCAATAAATCGGGGGATGCAATATACGCACAAACGCACACAAGCTCATTATGTCATTTCGCACCCATCGAGCTCGGCGTTTCTTGAAATTGCGTGCGACTATACGCTTGTATTTTGTCTATTTTCAGCCGGCGCACGCTTATTTGAATGCATATAGAACCACAAATACTATACGCAAATATATAATGTATATATACATGCGACGAACTAGCGTATATACATTAACATTATAGAATATAGACTAGACAGTATACCAACGGTGGATGTTTATTTAAGACGTGCGCCCGAGCCACGCACGCGCTCCGCTTATACGATTATACTATGTCTCCGTATTTACATTTCATGTTTTTGCCGTGCGCGTCGACATTATGTACACACACACACACTCATGTATATAGAAGTTCTACACCCTGTCGTGTATGTGCGTCTCTGTGTAGGTTGGAATTAGAATGAACAACTTGACGTTAATTTTCTGACACTACTCATATCTCAGAGCCGCCACCGACCGTTCGCGACAAAAGACAGATAGCTGATCGCATTTCTTGTCCCGAAATACAAATAGCTAGCTCGTGCATTTATGTATGAATGTATTATGTATATAATATATGCCTCGCCGGCTGCTTGCGTTCGCGCATTCTCTATGGACTGCGCGAGTGCAATCTGGAGTCCACATGTCAGAGTCGTAAACGTTTCAATCAATCTTAGACATGCTGCGAGCGCATAGTAGCACAGCAAACACGGCAAAAAGGTAAGCAAGCACGCGAGCGGATGCGGATTGCAGAAAAGACAACATCAACGACACAAATTGCTTGAAAGTTTGCTTCACAAGGCAGTGGTGTATGATACACAGTGTTTTTAAATGAGGTGTTTAGAAACTTGAATTAAATAACGTTCCAAGACCTGTAGTTTTGTTATTTTTCATTGTCTTTTGGAGGGTATATTTTATATAGAATTCTGTAAAATTGAGTAAATAAATAAATTTATAAGATTTTATGATACTCACACTGTTGTCTAAAATTAAAAAAAGGAAAATACCGATTTAGAATCTAAAGTAATATAAAAAGATCAGATTACTTTCTTTTATTTTACTATTTTTTTTGTTATTTAATAGTCACAAAACCGTTTTAAATTTCATTTAAATAGTATTTCTAAAAAGATAAACCCGTTCTGCTAAAATACATTCACTTACATCCCAAAAACGCATTAAAATGTCTAACCAACAATTTTATTTTGTAGCACAGCGTGATAAAATTGACACTTGACAAAAATAAATTATATGTTTTATCGTCGGATCAGCCTATAGACCTTTAACCTATACACTTTCGGTCTATATAACTCTCGAATATTATACAGAAAAGACCCCGGCGTTCAGAAAAGCTGAAAAACAAATTAAAACACATCATTCGAATGGCTTTGCTGCTTTGTGCCACTTGACATGCTGCAGAGGAGCGCATAGAGAGCGCATCAAGAAACAACGATAAAAATAATTATTCCCCTAGCTAATTGGCTTTTGCGTAAGTCGTTGCATATACTATATACACGGAGTATTTAATATATCGTACGCGCATATCGGTTACGATAAATATATAATATATTTTATTAAACGGGCCCGTTTTAAGTGCACGCAGTTAATTTATTATTAAAAAAAATTACGACTGAAATTATGGAACATTTTTATGTGCACATGATATGAGTTGTGGGATCTCGTCACCATTTAGAAAATGGGTATACAAATAAATATAATATAATTCATTGCGCTGTAGCTTACATACATTACACACAAGAGCAATGTATTAAAAACCCATTTATCAATCGAATGAGTGTGTGTGTGTGTGTGTCGTAAGTGCATATATATGCGAACGATAAATACACTCGCTTTTCCCATGCATACAAGTATATATACGCGTGCAGAAAACGTTTTCATATTTCCATTCATTTGGTGGAAATATGGTATTTCATGATCTCTCACAAACCCACACACACACGAAAAATGTAATCATTTAAATTGTACAAATAAATAAGCTATACACACACAAAAAATAGAACCCTCTGACGTGTGTGTGTGTGTGTGTGTATATGTATTCGCCAACGAGGTCGTCGCGATGCAATCCGTGTGAAAGGCATTCATGCGCGAGCAAATATTACAGAAATGATAAAGAAGCAAAAATTGATGCGCGCCCTTTTCGCATCATTTGAAGGGAAGCATACACACACACACATAAAGCGCCTTTTCAATTAAATCCTATCCTCAGGGGGTTAAGTATACACACACACATACACGCGTGTGCGAGAGCGCCCAAGCACGATTGCACACAGAGTCACGCGCCAGAAGAACGGCTGGGAGGTGAAATATACATATAAGTATTTTATATGTACAATTGTACGATTTACCCAAGGACCTGTTCATTTTTTATGAGTCTTTGACTTGTCACACACACACAAATACACACTTGCACACCACGTGTGTGCAATGAAATACTTGTGTAATGCTTGATTGGGAGGCTGCCTGTGAGCACACGATCTCGAAAGGACATGCGAGAACACTCGTATACATAAAGTATTAAATAGAGAAAAAATATGGGGCGCAAATATGAAGCGCACACACAAATTGTAACCTCTAGAATATTCTAGTATATATTTATGCGAATTCTGGGATGAAAGAGCTAACAGCGATGTATAAAGAAGGCTACGTCATTTTATTAGCAGCACTTGCGCAATTGCATCACTGAGATCTGAGATAGGAGAGATAAACATTTACAAAGGCTGGTTTGCAAGATTCAAGAAAAACTTTTTCATTTAAGGCAGTCCGTTTTTGTAGGACGTCTTTTTGGGATAGATTTATTAAATATTTTTGGTTTTAGATCTTTTTTTAAATAGTTGAATTTTTCCTAATAATATATTCGTCCATTTTATGAGTCGGAGAATTTTTTAAAATAATAAAGCGATAGCAACTATAATTAAAATCATAAAAAATAACATTTACATTTTATACTAGGGAACTAATGAATTTTTGCAACTTTATTATTTTTAAAAAGTGTATATGGCATTTTAAAACAATTTTTAAAATCTTCCTAATAATCCTAAGAATAGATGAAAGTATGGAACAGGAGTATTGTCTGTCATGCATCATTCACATTAATCTTTGAATTTATTCTCCACTATTTAAACAATGAAACAATAAACAAAGATTAACCACCCAATTTGGGGCATTAAAAAGATGCTTACCATTTGCTGATTATCCTGTTAGTAGGATATACATAACTAATGCAAAAGGCTAGCACACACACACAATCTGAACACAATAACAGCAAACGAAAAAGAGAAAACAATTAACAAATCATCAACCTCGCGCCGATCCTGCGGCACGGACAATGGCCAACGTGCGTCGGCGCGCGCTTGTATAGCAATCACTCTCACGAAAAGTAAACAGACGTAAAGGATAATTATACGTTGCCCGGTTAAATAATTATAGAAATGAAATATCGTATCGGCGGACTGGCGGAGGAGACGAGAGCTCAGAGAGGCAAACGAGCAAGCAAAATCGAGCGTGCGCAGCCAAAGTGTATATAATTTTACGTTCTTGTTAACTTGTCGGAAAACGAGTTACAAAGATTTACATGCTCGACTGTGTATTTTGTTTACTTCAGCTGGGTTTGCTGGGTTGCTTCTGCTTCTTTGTTACTTTTCTTATTTTGCAATTTTTTTGTTGAGTTGTTGATGCACGTGTTACGTATACATATTATATATATATATATATATATATATATATATATGCATCTTTCATTTATTGAGGCATCATAAATTATTAAGACTGTGTGTGTGCAAAGTCTTTCGTATTGTTGGCATTTTATAGAACTATACACGGCGCAGTTACATTTAAATGAGAGATCGCAGGCAGGGTTGTCCATGTATGTGTATATGTGTGTGTTATAACAACCCTGTGGGTAACTTTATATCTGCAGAGCCAGCAATAAGTCAATCAATTATGACCGCACGTCGCGTCGTTTGGCTCTAGGAAAGGACAGAGGCACGCACACACGCACGTACATGCACGTACACGCTCAGCATGACTCCAGAAAAGGTTCCCAGTGTGCTGTGCAAGCTAAAAGAATGTATGCCTTTCCCAAATCACTGTCGCCTGATGTGTATATAAACGAATTTAACTACATAGTCAATATACAACCCAAAACCGTTTAATCA
>JAAAKO020055913.1:0-10667 GCA_010015015.2 Bolitophila cinerea | reverse complement strand
TGACTCATATAGGAACTAACCCAAGTAACATTTTATTCTGTACTGAAACTGCAACCGGTTTGTTAAAGCTTATTTTTATAGCATTCGATACATTAGCATATTGATTAAACGGTTGTTAAACCACAATATGGAAAACTTTTATAGGTTGTTTGTTGTTAACATAATATTTGTAAAAAAATAAAATTTTACAAAACTTTTTTTTTGTTATTTTCCACTAAAAATGCATGTTTGGTTTTATCTATTCTTTATACAAATTCTTATATAAAATAAAATGTTTTCATTTTTATATTATGACTATGCATATAAGAGCTTAGAAATTTGTATTTCTAACACAAAAGTAATGTACGTTTCATTAGAGCTCGATTATAGCTACTCCGTTTTATTTTCGCAAACATTAGTATTAAAAGAAATATTAGAGCTATATTAAATTGGTCGACAAGCTGTATAAATCAAAAGCTTTAATTTGTTATTTAGATAGATCGCCAATTTCCTTATGAATTCTAACTAAATGTAATTTCCTATTTTTTTTAACACAAACAATTACTCAAAAATGTTATTAGTTTTTTTTTTATATAAAAATATAAAATTATGTGGTCTTGAACTTGCTTTCGATGAACTAAATATTTAAAAAACACTTTTTATATATTATTTTTGAGATTAGATATTCCTAGCTTATTTTTGCTGAAACTGCAAAGGCGGAATTAATACTTTGGGGAAATTGCGGAATTACCTTGCCGGAGAAAAGCAATTGCAGATTTAACACTCTAGATATGTTCCATCTCACGAATCATTATAATTGGTAATTAATAAATATACATAATTTGTTTTGCTAATCGTTTTACTTGTTTTAACTATACTATTACTAATTCACAACTTTAATTTGGCGCACACTGCATTTTGTTTTTCAATTTTTCATAAAGCTAGTTGTTTATTTCTTTATAATTTTTTTTTTTTTTTTGTTTTTTTTTTTTTTTTTTTTTTTTTTTTGTTTTTTTTTTTTTTTTTTTTTTTTTTTTTTTGTTTTTTTTTTGGGATCAATTGTGTATGTGATCAATTGTGCATGGATTATGCATGATCAATTATTCATGATCAATTGTGTGGGATCAATCAGCCAAGCACAAGAAAATATGATTTGTTAGATTTGATTGTAAATATTTCGAAAAGCCCCACCACACATATCGGATCGACCTTATGCATGAATTAGGAGAAAAACATCTACATAACTAATTCAAAATAAAATGTGAGTCCCACAGGACTCGACTTAGAGTCCATTAAAAGATATAAGAATACTATATATAAGTCTCAGTAAAACCCACAAGCCAGCAGTGAATTACTCTATAGCAGACCAAGGTAAAGGCTTAAAGAACTTTAAAGTTAAAGTACATTTAAAGTAGCTGTAGTTCTTTTAAGATTACAATATTATATTAGTTATAAATTTGGGTTTTTTAAAAGTACTTGAGCTACCTTAATGGTTACATCAAATTTGTAATATGTTCTTCAAGAGCAAATTTGATAAAACTTGAACAATGAAGCAATCCTAAATTAATTTCGGTACGATATTTTCATATATTTTTTGAAAAAAAATTTATCTTAAAAAAAGGTATGAAATGTAAAAACGAATCGAAAAAACCCCTCACCTTGCATGTCATTATAATGGGAAATTTAAAGGAATACAAATAAATCTTGTCATTTAAAAACAACATATTAGTTGATTTGTTACAATGATAACATTATTGTTACCATAATAAATTAGTGCTACTAGGAAAAAATGTTTGTTACCAAAAAAATATTGAATTAAAAGAATTTTTGTTACAAATACCAATTTTGTACGAGCATTTTTGTTTTTTGCTTGCTCAAATTTAAATTGCAACTATGAATACATTCTGTAACATAATATTTTTTTTACCAAAAAGATTGTTACAAAATTATTTTTTTGTAAGTGGTGTGTGACAATATTGATTTTTATTTGGTTCAATTTTCATTTGATTATTTTGGGCACACTATATTAGGCCTGTGAGCCGTTTATTATATCGAGCAACGTTGTTGTTGTAATACATGTATTTGGCTGCTTTTGATAGTAAAGAAGCGTTCTAAAACAGGCCTATTGTAAGCACTTTAAAAAAGATGTAAGCTAATCAAAATACAAGCATTACATCAATTGCCATGATAAATTTTATTGATTGATTGATTTTTAAAGATTACATTTAAAGTATGCTAAGTACATCAATGGTCAAAGTACTTTCAAAAACAAATAAATTAGCCTGAATAAATTCATTTTCAAAGTTCTTTAATAGAAAGTATTTTTTTAGTAGAAGAATTTTTATAGTTATTGTACGAAACTTCGAATCTGGATTGAACATTCGCAGGTTTGAAAATCAAAGTGGACAAACATTGTACTTTTACTTTGGATTTTAACAAAATAAACACAATAATTAATTTAATTAATAATTATGTATCGATTATGAATTTTAAGGTAGCTTTATTTTAAAAATGTTTATGAATAATGTTTTTATACGATTTGAGCTCACCTTTTTGAATTAGATGAGATGAAAAACGTTAATTCCCCTGAGATTTATGAGATTTATGATGCACAAGCCATTAGTGAAATAACTTCATGAAAAATTCTTGCTGAGATTAAGGATGATTTCTTTAGAGATTAATGCTCAAGTCTGTAGTGAAATACCATTAGCCCTATTACGGTCTTAATTGTATTGCCATTAATTTATAATTTATAAGCATTTTAAAATTCCTCCCCAAAACATGCGACAACACAAACTATAAATAGTATTCTAAATATACAGTATATAATAAATATAAGTGCTGTTATGCATTATAAAAGTATTTATCTACGATTATACGTACAACGAATACGTCGTACAACGTACATATATACAATACAAGAGAATATAAAAGAGCGTGTGTGGCGCCGGCCGCCAGCCGCCTGCCGTGTACGAGTACGTGCCACCAAAGCTCGAATGCGCCGCTCCGTAATTGATTCAATTACCGACCGAAAAAAGTAATGTATATATCAAACCAACTTTATTTCTTGCATGTATATAATTGTATTTACTCGTATAGTATAGAATATATTTTTTTCTGATAATTCATATGAGTCTTTTGTCTCTGAGGCACTTAAATAAACTGACACGAATGACCTACATTATATATAGGCAAATATTTCGGCTATATTTAAATTTTAGGCAGTATTATATTTTAATATGCAAGTAGAGATATTAAGAGCATATTGATGTGCATTTTCAAAATATTTGCCAATTTTCTGATGTTATCTATTAAAAAGCTTTTTCAACTAATTTCGCGTGCATTTACTGGAAAGTGCATCGTGTTGTCCGTGTTGCAATGTTCATTCAATGCAATATTCAATATATAATGTGTTCCATTATGTACTTTATATATAGTATACATACACTATCGCTCAAAAAGATAAATACGCGTATATTTTGTACTATAATTTATTTCATAAGTCAAGAAATATTAAATATGGAAAGAAAGTTTTTTATTTAAAATACAAAAGTTTTATCTATAGGTTAAGGAAAAGTTATGGTATGTATTTTATATATTACTAGCTTCAACCCGGCAGACGTTGTCCTGCTATTTAATTGGCAGCACTGTTAGCCCGTCAAAAATAGATTTGGATCAAACGTTGAACAGAAATAATCATTATTTTGTGTTTGTATTTGTGTTTTTATTTATAAAAAATGCTGAATACATTTCTTTTGGAAGACAATATTTTTTGTTTTTCTGATACGTAAAAATATATTGTCAATGGTTTGACAACTCGTGAACATGCAAGAGTTGTCCATTTCAAAAGCATGAAATACTCGTAGTTGATACCGTAGATTTCCAAAGATATGCCTTGTGCTAATGTCTAAATTAAATATAAAATCTACATAAAATGTGTAGTCTGTGCTAGTGCTTGATGGTAATCGCAAAAGCAAAAAAAAAACAGAAAAATGAATACATTTTTAATAAAATGGTGAATCGATCAAATGAAATCATTGGAATTCGATGAATAAAAACATCTTCTCTTTGAATTATCCTTTCAAAATAGTTGCTTCGATGACGATGTTCCTTAGCTTTTTCACTGAATGTCTGGTACCATTTCAAAGTCGTGTTTGGTGATTTATATTTGCTTACTAATCATAGACTCATCTGCTAACTTCTGATTTTGTGGTAGAAGTCTTATAAATTAAGTGCATTCAAAAATTCTGTTGGATAAATAGTTACTTCATCTTTTGATTCATAACAGTGTCCATAGACTTTTGTTGTATGCACGTTTAAATAACCTTTTTGAGATCATTCAGATCTTTATTCTATACGCTTTTAAAGAATTCTTCATAAGATTTTTTATATACGGCAAAATATGGTTGGTAATGCTTTGATTAGCTACTTGAATTATCGATTGGTATCTTTTCATATTTTTTGAAAACGCATTTGTTGTTGGATCGTTTTGCATTTGAACACGCATATTTCTGGTGAGGTTGAGAGTCTTTACATGTCTAAACAAATTTTAAGACTTCAATAACACGTTTAGTTAATTATTCATTCATTATAAATACAAAACTAAAATACAAAAAATATATACTTTCCTTTAACCTTCCTTCTACTATCCTTCCCACCCATCACAAATAAACTAAATCTGTAAATACATAATTCACCTAAATATATATTTAATTAGAAGTTTGAAATCATTCCTAATTTTGCCAAAACTTTTTTAGTATTCACATTAAACACTTGCGTCAGCAAAAACCTCCCAATGTTTATCGTCTTTTAGTAAATGCAATCGTTGGTATTGTTCTAAAAAAATATAATGATATCATAAAACAAACCACAAACGTTAATCCCAAAAAAACGAAAATAAATACTTTCATAATTTTGGAGGAGGACGTGGGGTTTTAACTACCTAAAATACGTCACAAACCATTTTACGGAAATAAATTTTGACTAAAGCGTTATTTTTCATGCGTTTGCAGATCATTATTAATTACTTTTTTGCGAAATTTTTTTTTAATATCATAAAAAATCACAAAAAAGGATTTTTTCTAGTCGGTTACCAAAACTTACTTGTGAAAAATAGAAAATAGAAAATAAAAAGTAGAATTGATTAGAAACGTATAAAAAATTGTAAAGGATCTCAAAAACGTTATTCAAACTTTAATTCGCTTTCGATTGAACGATTGAACGCAAAAATGTATGCTTTTTCTCGTTAAGCTGCAATTCCAGAAGAAACTATTGCCAATGCTATTATTATTGCGATTTAATGGTTGCTAAATACTTTGATATATGGGCTTTTACCCAATGTTTCCCACAGTTTTATGGGAGGTAGAGAGAAGTCCCCCTAACATTATTTGTTGGCCCCAAATGGGAGTTAGGGGGGTTTTAGGTTTGTATAAAAACACGTATTTGGGAGAAAAGTTTATTTTTTATTTTTGTTGTAATACATATTATTTTTTTAAAAAATAAATGCAAAATAACTATGTTGGACATCCGACTGGAAACTTTATAGGTTGATATTTTTAATATTGAATTATACGTTTTCAGAGAATTTAATTAAATTCAGGGGTTACTGAAAAGGCTTATTTAAACCGTAAGAAAAGTGCTGTACAAAAACCACAAATGTACCAACCCCATAATTGGGAAAGTCAAACTGTTCGTAGCGCAAGAACGCCACAAATCCATGTATGCATTTACGGACGGATCCGGGTACTTCTTGAGTAATAACTTAAAAAAAACATTTGACCCACCCCCACTTTTGCACGCCACTGTAAAAAACTTTTTTAGCGAAAAGCACTGTTTCTCTAATAATCTGTCAAAAAAAAACTAATAACCAATAACGAGCACATAATGAGCAATTATTTAGAACTCTCACCCAAAACTGGCCCATCTATTATATACAGGGTAAACCTTTTCAAAACGCTATTCCGTTAAGGGGTAATTCCTTGACTCACATCATACCAAACTTAAATTGGGTAAATAAATTAAAAAAAATAAAAGTTCTTAGAAGAAGATTGGAATAAAGTTTAACCTAAAACTCTAGCAAAACTAGCTCTAATTTGTGTCATTTATCCCAAAGATGATTTTTTAAGAAAATAAGTGGGACCTGAACAAAAACCTAATATTTCGATAAAAAAATTGATTTAAAATAAAAAAATAAAAAATTGAGGAAAACATAAGGTAAGGTATTTTCCAGTGTTACTGTACATTTAAACCTCACTCGATAAACATTATTTACAGGTGTAGCATTATAACCTATACATACATGTATATATGTTTGCGTGTATCCTCAATAAAGACTGGCGCACGTGTATGCATTTTCGGTTGAACATATTATTATTGATTTTCACTGAATGCAGCTGCGAAAAACTGAAACTGAAACTTTATTTTCTAGAAAACTAAAATTGCGAACTTCCGTCCATCAACAAAAGTGCCAGTTTTTATACACTATCTCTTTCACACACAAACAGAAAAAGTTCAGTGATTTACGAGGGTCCAAATTAAAACAATAAATTCGCCAGCCGTGGACAAATTCATTTATCAATTATTTTACGTTTGCGTGTACCAGAGAGTGTGTCTTTACTATATATATAATATATATAGGTATTTTTACACAGGATTATATATGTACGAGTATATAGAAGATTAGAATTCATATATGTCGTGCTTATGTGCTCTGTTGTTCTGGTGCATCCGACTGACGACGACGCCGACGCCGACGCTGACGGACGCAATGCGACGTGCAGACGTGCGAGCACAACCCTTACGATAACCCAATTTCAAACATATTCCAAATTAGCTGCTGTCCAGAAAGTTTTAGCGGTGATAGGTTAATTTAGAGTTTATTTCTGTTGAAAACTTTGGTTTAGATATCAACATATCCAAAATGAATAGAAAGGTACGAGAATTAAATAATGTTTTTAATCATTATAAAATAATAATTAAATTAAATTGATCCAACGGAAATTTGTGTTCATAATGTGTAAACAATACCAATAATATTTGCGTTAATCATATTATAACTAAACTAAGTTATAATCCCGTAAAAATTATTATTAGCAATTTTTTTTGATGTATTCGTTGAGTAAGTGAAAATTAATAGTATTTAAAAATGTATCAATTAGTCACTTTGGTTCTTTATTATTATTTGTAAAGTCCGAATTTGGAAAAGCATAGGAGTATCTCAAAATTGAATTGCAAAACTTAATAATCAGCTGACACTACAATACAAAACAAGTTTCTTGCTGGATGTTCTTGGACGGAGTTAAGAGTCTGAGAAAACGACGAGGTCATGTATTTCACACGACGATGGCACCATTGAAGTGTGGGGTTTTAAAAAAGGTAACCTTTTCTACAACTCATCTGACCAACCTTCTAGTCTAGGTCTGGTTAGGTTCTTAGTAAACCTAACCAGACCCCGACTAGAAGGTGGGTCAAGAACTTCATATCTGATCTAGAGCACTTAAATGTGATTAAGTTATCACATGAAACCCTTATCCGAGGTTGTCGAACGGTCTTAAGAAATTCTGGAAGCTGATCTGAAAATCATCATCCACCATACACAGATAACCGTAAGGAAGCGTTGAGCACGTCAAAACTCACCACTAAAGTGTATTTCGGTGAAGAAATCAAAGAATGATCAACGAACCCACACACTAGAAGGATGCGGTCAATAAAAATATATTCTTAAAGCTCCCATATGGTTATTATACTATTTTTAAATAGGAGGTACCGATTAGCTTACTGAAAACAAGTGCCTGAGAAGCTGAAAGGCGTTATTCTCTTTTGAAGTCGGTGCTCATCTTCATTAAAAGCAAAGCTACAATTGACAAGGCAAATAATACGTTTTTCCGTATAAAATCTCCGGAGAGGACGATATTTTTCCGACAAATTTGCAGAACTCTCTTAAAGATCTATACAGGATGCTTTATAACATTTGGTTACATGATATTAAAATACATTTCATTAAACAAATATGCAAAAGTATGGATTTCCGCGTCATAAAAAAACAATTGAATCTGCTCTGCAATAAGTTGGTGACAAGGGCAGGAAAAGCCAAGGAAGACAATGTAGTAATAATAAGGATACCAATCAATTTATTTTTCGCAAATTTGTTTTAAAGTCTTTCCTAAACATTACTTTAACTAAATGTTAAATAGTGTCAAAGAGGTCAAATTGTAGAAGTCCTTAGATTGGTTTATCTTGCGTGTATAAACTCGTATTATACAGAATTTATCTTTCCGTGTATCGCCTTTTTTGGTTAGATTAACACAAAAAAACAACAAAGTCCGTTATTGTGCCGTTAAAAAAAATACTTCTTTGTTTTATTTCTGGTATGCCAGATCTATTGTAATAAAGTATTATACAACAAAATATACATCCAAACAGTGATAAGAAATGCTTATCACAAAGTACTCACGCACACACACACACACATATACTCATATTTAAATTGTTATATATAGGATATGTTTTAGATTTTAGTTCTGTTTTTTTATCTGGGTCTAAACTAAACTCTGTTTTATTACTGATATGCGACCCTGAATGTTATTTGCGTGTCTTATATACTTATATATGGGAAAAAAATGTTAGTATTTTGGTGTAAAATATTTTTTTTCCAGTATCCTAACAATTTTTGCTTATCGAAATTGGGTCATTGTACTGATCAAGCTTTGTGGATTGAATGAAAATATATGTTACATACAATTTAAACAAGATATGTATATTCATCTAGATTTGTAAGTTTTCTTTTGGTCCTGTTATCTATTTTATTTTTCGCAAATTCTCGTATCAAAATGCTAGAGGTATACAATCCAGATGCTTTCAGAAAATAGAAAAACTGTGGACCTATTATGTAAGCAAATTTATTTCTTCCAAACATCGAACTAGATTTTATAGATTTTTTTTGCTATAGGCCTAAGAAATGTTAATGTCACCAAAAATCTCATCTTCTACTTTAATACAGACGAATATTTTTACTATATAGATTAGTTATATCGTGAAAATTTAATTTAGTTCTGGGTCTGTATAGTATTTTTTTGCAAAATAGAGAAGTAAACGTAAGTAATAAGTCTTGTCCACATTCAAAACCTTCAGATTAGAGTATTTTTTACTTGTTTTTAATCATCTCTACAATTTATTAAAATAACATAAGAATTATATAGCAGTTACAAAGTAAATGTTATAGATCTGTCGTTAAAAAACAATTAAACAACAAATTTATATGCGACTACAGATTTATCTTATACTTATGACCTTAATGAAATTAACGTTATGTGGTTACATTTTAATGGTACTCAGCAGTACAAGGTAATAAGTAAAATATGCATGGATTAAAACACTTAAGTAAGGTTCTGGTAAGGATACAGCAACGTTGCCACAACGTTGAATGCTGAATGTATGAATGTATGTATGGTTCTGCACTAGTTGTACAACGGTTACGTAACCAAAAAAATGTGCTTTGGGTCGAAAGCCTCTTAATGAGCCATAGGGCCGAATGGGACGATTTATCATATAAATCTGATATAAAATAGCTAAAAAAAAACAAATATAAATAAACATTTTTTTTTTTTTTTTTTAAATTTAAAATATTCTTATAAAAAAAAAAAAAAACATATAGATCCAAGTGTCCAAACCCAGCTTATTTGACAATATGCATATGGCTTAAATCACAGTAATAAGAAGAAGTAATACTATTTAATACAAGAATTTATATTATTATTATACCTAGAAATAAAATACATTTACTACGATTTTGTGGAAGCAGAAAAATAGCATTTTTTAACTAAAATGTTTCTGATGAATAAAGTTTTAAATTTTTGTTTTTGAAAATAAATTAAACTGGTATAAAATGTATGTATGTGACAAAACACATGTTTTGGTTTTTTTGAGATAATTTGTATGACATTACTGAAAAAACAATGAAATTCGTTGGGAATTATACCTTTCAGTTTATTCCTGTTTGTTATTATTAATATTGGTTCGTTAAATAAAGCTGAAATCTCTTTATAAGGATTTTTGTATTTCGATTCTTCAATAAAAGGTTTCCTTAATCAAGAAAATCAGCATATTTTATTTAATTTACAATATAATTTGAGTTCAAATTTTTGGGAATTCTATTAAATCTCACTTATTTAAAAAAAAAAAAAATTAAATCGGAATTCAATTAAATAGGTACATTTTTTAATAAATGTTTGATTACAAATAAACCCAAAGCTTTCATTATGTTTTCCTATTTACTTTTTTCAAGAAATTTTGTTTAGTTAGAATTCATAAAGACATTTTCGATCAATCTCCAACCAAAATGTAGGGTATTTTTAATTTATAATAAAACTTGTATTTAAAACAGAATTTAATAAAACACTTATTAAAAAAAAATTGACAAACACAATTCCTATCAATTTAATTTTACCCTCAGCTCAAGAAATGGATTAGTTTTTGAATAATAAAATAACCTCAGGTTAAATTTGTGGTATACGGACGATTTCTTGTCTACAATTTGGTGTCTACAAATTGGGGTCTATCAATTTGGTTTCTATCAATTTGGTTTCTATCAATTTGGTGTCAATCAATTTGGAGTCTAAAGCTACAGTCCCACGACTTGCTCAATCACGCAATTTCTTGAAATTTCGACGCAATTCTGGATTGCGCTCGTG
>JAAAKO020055902.1:0-10670 GCA_010015015.2 Bolitophila cinerea | reverse complement strand
TTTGCATGATGAAGAACGTTATTATGAATGGAATTTGGCGTTTTACAATTAAGCAACTGTAGTGTATTCGCCGAGCAGAGCACAGCCGCCGACACACGTAAACGATGTCCGTGTTTATTTAGCCTGTTTATAAATGTATAATCTAAAGCAATTACTCACTAATGCATTCTGAAATTTTGGAGGTCCTTTCTCTTTCGTTGAGAGTATTTTGAAATACAAAATTCGGATCAATTTAGATGAGTATGATTTTGATTCGGGCTTTTTTTAGTCTGTGTGTGTGTTTTTGCAATATATCTTTTTTGTGCATTCTTAGGGGCGTTACACGCGGCATAACAAGGTACACGCGCGAGAGACCTCACCGTATGCGCTCCGCTGCGCGCTGCATCGCGGCCACTGCATCCACTAAACAGCAAATACACACGCACACAGAGGTGAGAGATGCGCTTGCGCGTGGCTTTTCACTGACACAGAAAAGAAAGATGGAAAAAACGCCAACTGCAACTGCATCGCACTTTGTTGTGGTGTGCACCATCAGCCGCCACATGTGGGGTCTGACATTCTTAAATTGTATCCTCTGGCACAATGGCATTATAAACAACATAAACGGTCTCAATAATAACACACCGGAAAAAACTCACACACACACACACAAAATACCAATTTCATTCTATATATCGCAAACTAAGACATGCACACACACACACACACACAAACGCATATAATGCACAAATAATTCATAATTGAACACAGCTTAATTGTGTGTAATTTTTGTGAGCAAATACACCGCTCGCGCATTAGCCAAACCGAAAGAAACATTAAAAATGGTTTAAGTTTGTCTTCGCGAGCTCGAATTCGTTCCATATTTTTGCGATTTAAATACGTTTTTGAGTTTCAGATTTTATGCATACGCGTATATAATATATTTTATACATTTTTATATGCCGACAATATTTATGTACGCGGAAAATCTTGTTTGTATTTGCTTGCATATTATTTATGGGTGGCTATGCAGAGCTTAAAGTGCACGGTTCGTGCGCAGCCACCCAACAAAAACAACAATTAATAATCAAGCACGCGGCGGCGACCGGCTCGGCGCGTTGCTGCAACAGTGCATCCAAAAGAGCTTTACAAGAAGATGAATAAATATTTAAAAAAACTCACACACACACACATACATACATTCAGAAGCGACACAAGGCGGGAATTAGGTTATACACCGTGCTTAAAGTATACGCCCGAGCTGCCCGAGACAGCGTGCGGTTATTTTCGTAAAAAGCGTTCTCATTAAAATGCAATTCGTTTTTATTATTACTGTCATTTTGGAAGTGTGTAGATATGGGAATTTTACACTCGCACGAGGGCATGACATGCCGGAAAATATGATGGGTTATCATGTTTTCCGCGGGACGTAGAAGAAAGTATATATATATATATATTTATATATAACGAATTGTTTTGACAGTTCTATATGTTATATATACATATATATATATAAATATATTATATATTATCTAGTATTGAGAATAATACAATAAATAGATCCAACAAAAATGCATACACACGGTGTTGGATGCATGATAGCTCTTGAATGACCAGAAAAGGCAATCAAATATATTTGACCATACTAAAAAGTAAGGTTTCAATTTTAGATAGATATTTGATTTTAGGATTCTAAGATACTTCTTCTATAAAAATATAAAAATAAATTTTAAGATTATTATATTTAAAGAGTGATTTTAAAAATCCTTAAATCGCTAAAATTAAGAAAAAAAAAATTAAAATATTTTTGTACCAAACGTAATTTTCAAATCAATTATTTTTCTTACTCTTGCTTAGAATTAATAAAAAATATAAATACAATCTAAAATGTAAAGAAAAATTAAAAAGTTATTAATTTAAAATAAAATGTTTAATCAAAAATAATAATATTGGCAAAAAATCCAAAAAGTTTCGGAAAAAGTTGTATTTGTATATTGAGATGTATCTTACAAACCCAAAATCAATTATCTCGAATATACAAAGGATTTTTACTATGGTCATGTATATTCGCACCGGGTCAAGAGCTATTAACCCTCCAAAACACAAAAGAACACCATAAGTATATATTTTCGTTGGATCTACTATTTATAACTTTATTAACTATTTTTGATTAAAAATGCAATTTGCCAATCATTTTATCGGCAATAATTTAGTGTCAACCATTTTGTTTCTAAATTAGACTTCATGACAAATGTCCATATAGAATGTATATCTCAGTATTCAAACTGTAGTCATTCAGTCCGTCTAAAGCCTAATAGTCGATTTGACTATTTTTCCATTCGGTAAAATGTCTTTTGACCGTATCGACCATATTAAGGTATTGTGCATTCTGAATAGTCTATTAAAATAATTGTACTATATTAAGGCATTGTGCATTCTGAATAGTCTATTAAAATAATTGTACTAGCAGCGGGAAAAAAACAGCATTTCGTTTAAATAACTTTGTATTTTTCTTCTTTTATTTGTTCTGTATTCTTCTAACTTTATTTAAAAAAAACGCAAGAAAGCTAAAATTAACATTAAAAATTCAGATAACAAGCAAAAACTCATTTCCTTCTAAATTTTATGATTAAGCGACGAATTGCAAGATCCCAAAACCATAAATTACCCCGATTCTTCCATAGGCGTTCTTTAATATAGTTTATTTAATCTATTTGTTACGTCGTCAGTTTTTAACAAATTTGATCACCAAACTACGACGTTCTTCACTTCACCAATCCTGATATGTTACAAGGGCATATTGCATATGCAATAATATTAAATCTTTTAAACTTAATTTATTTATTCATTTCCTGTAAAGATTCGGCAAATATTTGGGTAATTTGGAGTACATCTATTTTGTCAGTAGATTATTTTATGACAACCAGTTCTATATCAGTATACATTGCCACATATATTATGTATTTTTCTGAATTTTCGAGAACTCCCGACCAATATATTTTTACGAATATAAAAAAGAAAAACAATCATTACGAGAATTTCGGAGACTTGTTCTCTATTTTACTTTTGCACGGATTTTTTTTTTATTAAAGTGTTCATTTTAACGTAGAAATATATGTATATATATGATTGCTAAGCCTATTTTGAAAACTCTTAGTACAAGCTTCATTTTCCCTTGGGTTAAAAATGTGTTTTTTTTATTGCATTCGATTGACTACTTTATGATCACAAAGTACCACTAATAGTTTTATTTAACAAATTATTCCAAAAAAGGTCTAGGTGCCAACTCTTGTTTGCGCACCATCTCCAAATAGAAACTTTACATTTTCTCCCAATTAGAAAAAAATGTTTTTTCTTGCTGCAATCGATTCATTCCTTTTGACCACTAATATAATTTTGATTGACCACCCATGGTAAAAAAACATATTTTCAGAAGGTTTGGGTGCCATCTTCTGGTTTGCTCGCACACAGCCAGATAGAAGAAACTGTTTTGTTTTTTTTGCGTCAATAGATTGACCAATTTTTAAACAAATATGACCACACATGCACAAAAAACAAATATTGCCACTTGAAGTAAAATCTAGAACCAAAAGTACATTTATGCGATATTTGTCTACTTCTAAATAACATCAGCAGGCGGATTCAATAATAAATGAGAGTTTAAAAAATTGTACATATTAAAGTTTCAGTCTGATGCAGAAATAACATCCTTCACCGAGCTTTTGAACATTCCTCTAATGTTTTATAGTAGAGGTTAATTTTGGTTTAATAAATCTATTTTTTGCTCTATCTTTTGTATCGCTTGCGATTTTTTGAGGTTCACAAAAACGTCGTCACCAGTCAACCTTGATATTTTTATATTTATATTTGCAAAGTCTAATTCAATGTTATGCCCTAGTTTGCCTGTATTTTTTAATTAATTTTTAATTAATATTAACTTCGAAAAAAACATTTTATGACTCAAGTGCTGCATAATCTATTCTAAAATATTTTGTATAGAATTGATCTTTAACTTTTACTTCCGAAAACTTTTTTACTATTAATATTTCACCAAAAATTATTAAGATAATTAGATTCTAGATTATTTTGGTAAAAAAGATCGCTCCTAATTTAATAGAAAAATGCGAATCCGAAAATTGACCGCTGACACCACTGTAAATTTATAATATTACAAATACTACATTTAAACCGATTTCTCTGAATTATTGACGACTAAAACATAACGGAGTGTCTAATTATCCTTTTTATTTCTAAATATCATAGAATATTTATACAATGTCGCATCGATAAATACTTTCGGTACTCGAGAGGTTATATATATATATATATATTTATACGCATATATACATAAAAAACTTCTATGCCGTTGATGCAAAGTCATAAAACTATATATATAGAGGTATATACGAGTAGCATAATATTCTTGTTCGAAAACAACAACATAAAATATAATTTATGTTTGTTTACATTTATGCAGAAATGTGCGCGAGCTCGCACTCACCGCACACACAGGCAGACACACACACACACACACACACAGACACACATAAACAGAGAGATGCACACGCACGGTGTCGAAGAAGGTGGTGGCGCACGCTGGCGCTGCACTGCCTGGTAAAGCCATCAAGTCCTCGCGAGTATTTTCTTTTTGCGTTAGTTCGCACGCACGCGGGAAAACGCAGAGGCGGGCGGGCAACCGAACGCGTATGAGCATGAGCGATCGTGTATGTGTGTGTGTATGTGTGTGTGCATCAAGTGCTCGAGCGCACAGATAATATAAAGAGAACACTTTGCGGAGAATGAGTGATAATATGTAATAAATATTGCCGACGGCATTTCATATTTGAAACGGGATAATTGTATTTTTCAAATGCGCGCGCGCACACAAGTTGCTTCATCGGAAGATATATTTTTCTGTGTGTAAGTGTGTGGATGATTATGTGTGTGTGTGTATGTGCGAGTATGCGCGAAAACAAATACAAATTATGGGCACGCATTCACTGGTTTTTGTGACGCCACAAACAGGTGCAGTTTAGTGCATGTGCAATTGTGCATATTTTATATATTGTATATATAGTTATGATTTTCTACTTTCAGGAAGAAATTGCAACTGCTACGTTTTTTCTGTGTAATTCTCCATGATAATTATACACTCGAAATGTTTAAAAAAAAATGCGGTTCTACAAGGATAATTAAACTATACCCTCTAAAAATGAAGACATTATTTCTGTTTAAATCTCATCCTGTATTTTGGGCCAATTATACTTAAACGCATGTTTAATATAAAATCTCTCAGGTTATCTTTTGATGTGCCTTCTCTGAACCTTCCCTTAAATAGTGCCTCTGATTTCAAAAAAATTTCAAAAAATATTAAATTAATTACAACAACATAAAATGTTGTTAAAAAGGATTACATTAAACATCGGGTTAATTTTTTAGGTCAATAGTATGTTTATATATCTATATTTAATATTTTCTAAGTAGAAGAAAGATCCCCGCTTTTTATATTGAAATTTAGTTAGACTATATAAACGTTATGTCAGTGAAAAATTAAAAATAAATGATATTGCGCAATGGTCTCTCTAGTTGATGGAGAGGATGGAGCCAATGGTACAATGGGCTCTTCTGGCTGCGTACGTGCTGGACGGTCCCCCATTCCTTCATCATCACCCCACATCATGTTTACTGTCCAGAAGATACTCGCAGGAATTTTTGTTCATACATCGCTATAAAAATAAAATAATAATATATAACCTCTTTAAATATTTTTTAGTGCATATTTTTGTAACGAAATATTTTTTTAGTGTCAGTTGTCAGACCAAAATGTCTTTCCACGAATTTTTAAAATCATTGCGTGAATGATGAAATATATCTAACTATTTCTTCGAATTGAATATCCGAGATTAGTTTCTAGTTAAAGCGATGTCGCTAAAATAAAATAAAAATCACAAAAAACACATAAACACTATGCCATAACTAAATGAGAACAAATAATACTTGTTAACACCAGCATTAAGTCAATGAGAACCGCTTTGTGCTGTTATGTTAAATATTCTCTTTTTATTATGCATAAAGCCATAAAATTTAATTTTAAGTATGTTTCTAAGAAGAAAAAAATATTGTCTAGCGTAATCCGGCGTGAAAGCTAAATATTTCTACTGTGTGCGAGTTTGAAGTTTCTCAATAATATAAAAAAAAACACAAAAATCGAATGACTCGATTCGATTTGATCTGGTTTTCGTGCTTTAGAGGATCTGTACTCCTTTTAATCGGTTTGCGCTATCATGAGCCAGAGCACAGCTTCGTCGAGCCGCTCATTAATCTAAATCTACAAAGGTCGGTAGAATCGGAAAAACCGCCGAAAGCGCCGACTGCGCACGCTCGGCACCGCCTCGTTTTCCACAGTTTTATTTTTCCGCTGTTACGCGGATATTCTTGGAAAGAGCAGCATCGCGGTGACGGACATGAGTACGTGTTGTATATACACAGCCAGCCAGCACGCGTGCGTGTGTGTTAGTGTGTGTCTGTCTGTCTGTGTGTGTGTGTGTCTATGCAACCGACAACAACTTTAGACTGAGTGACTAATTGCATAGGTGTCGCAAGTCCATGCCAAAATGTTGTTGTGTTTTTATTATATTGTATATATGTATGTATATATAAGAATATTCTCAATAAACATATGGCGTATATAAAATGTATATAAATATAAGATATAACAGAGAGAAGCTTTCTTGTCTTTCTTTTCATCGGGATCGTCTGCAAAATCTGAATATACTGTTTTGTTTCTCGTTGTTGGACAGGAATGATTTGTTAATTAAATTTATTTTGGATTTTCTTTTTCTGGAGAGAGATTTTTTTAACACATAAATATAATCTCTTTTAATTAATTTCAAAACAAACACTCAAGACATTTTATTTGGTAGAACCAGACTAGGCGGGAGTTGTTTTGACTGATTTTGATTTCGATTAGGCGGTTTCGTGAAAGCTCCTAAGCGCTTCGAAATCTTTTACTGTAAATTAAATGTCAGACAATTTTGCACGGGTGTGTAGCGTAATTATATTTTTTTTTATTATTTTTTATAAAAATAATAAAATTTTAAGTTACCGTATTCTTTTGCTTTAACGCTGTTTAATAAGCAACTAAGAGTCTACACTATTGAATGGAGGAACAAAATATAACAACCAATATATTTATTATTATTTTTTTTATTTATTGGCATCAAATATATCGCTAAAAAGTTAGGAAAAAAAAATCTTTTTGTGATTTTTGAGAGAGAGAAAAAAACAGCAACAGGTTTGGTTTTGATTCCTGCTCATTTAACCCTCTATTTTGCTATCATCTCCTATCACCACTTTGTAGATTTTAAGTTGTTATGAATTAAATAAAAAGATTTTCCAAGCATCGAATAATACCCATTATTGAATGTCAAAATTTGTTGGAATATATTTGGTATTTTGTCTGTTTGAAATCATAAGCGATCACAATATTATTAAAGAACATTTTATTGGTGGCCGTTTGATTACAATAAATTGAAATTATTTGCGAATATAATTAATTTCAAACGCCTATTTGTTTTAAGGAAATATCATAAAAATGACTCGTGATTGCTGAAAATCTAATAGCGATCGCGATCGATTTGGACATCTAGCAATATTACTCAATCAAAATCCTTTTAAAGAAATACTATTGGGTATTGGCGATAGTTTAGTAGCAGTCACGATCGCTTAGGTCGTATTGAAATTACTCGTGATCGCTAGATGAATAATTAAAAATATTAAAAAATACAATTTAAAAAATATTAATACATATAATATTCATTATTAAAAATCTATTTGAATTTCATATTTTTTTTTTGTATCGATCGTTATTGATTGCTATAGAGAAAATTTAAAACTTTTTAATAATCGTATTTTAGCGATCGCAAACCTAAAAAAACATGTTCTTACCACACTAAAAACAAACTAAAAAGAAATCATACAATAATCTAAAATAGGCAAAACATAAAAAGGTATTTAACTTTAATCTATTAAATAATACAAAAAAAAATGAGGAAAAACATTTTATTTAAATTATTATAGATTTTATAAATAGTATAATTAGAATTAATCATAGTCACTGTTGGTAATATGGTTGCGATTGATTAAACAAATCTCACGATCGCGCTGAAATTTAAAATCACACGCGATCTATAACGCTTTAGTGAACCTATTATTAAAGATCGCGATCGTTAAAGTATATGATTATCACTCGTGATCGTTGCATTTTGGATGAAAATATTTGAGGTATAATAAAAATCATCCAAAATCACCGGTATTTATATTTTTTATTATTTGGTATAGCAAATTTTTTTTTTGGTAATCATTTTAGTCTAATAAAACCAGACGCGATCGCTGAATATTGATTAAAATTTTGTGCTGCCCCAATATATATACGAACACCATCATAAACTTCTTTTAGTTGGACTTTGAAAGTGAGCGCGATTATAAAACTGATTTCCTTCACATACTCGAATGAAAGCGATTATTTAGGACTGATCGCGTGGGGTTCATGATCACGATCTTGAATACCGCATTTTGCCGTTTTTGGTGATCGTTTAATTTTAAACTCAATCCCAAAATGTATTAAATTATTATATAATAATAATTTCAAAAAGGAAAATTCCTGAAAATGTGACCATTTCTCAAAAAAGAGTACCCAAAATAAGATCTCACCAAAAAAACATTTAAAACCGGATATAATTGACGTGATCCAGTTATTGTTGTTTTGCAAACATTTTTTGTTGTTGTATTAGCCTGAAAATGTTATAAATTAAACTGAAAAACTGAATTTCAAATAATCACACCCAAAATGTGCAAATAATCTCTCTAAACAAAGGCAATAATAAATTAATACTCGCATGCACTTTCTCACACGCTGTTTTGTTGTTCTCATTGATTTCACAACATACTCGTAACCCCGCTCACTATTATAAGTGTGAGCTTATTGTTTATCAGCATAAAGCGTCTCGGTAATTGCAATGCAGTAAATGAATACATTATTATAAGTATGTATATATATATATAGTATATTAGTATAACCGTGAGTACATTGCCTCGACAAACAAATAATAACAAATTAAAAGCGATTGGTTCTGCGCACATCGTTTTAAAGTCTATGTGTGTCTGTATATAGTGTATAAATCAACTACAAATGTATGTGTGTGTGTGTGTCTGCTGTCTGTGTGTATATTAATAATTTAACTGCACGTTTGGCCTTACTAAAATGCACGCGAGCAAACATCAACAAAACGCGCTTTTTTATCGCTCCATCTCGCACTCCGTTTAGATAAATTTGTGTGGCCACTTTTAGCGAAAGAGTGTGCGTGGGATTTTATGCGCGCGTATTAATTGCGCTTGGAGCGCGCGCTGGATTTTTCAATTTTTAGGTTATGTGCACAATAACACAATACATTGTAAAAAAACGTAATTTAGTCTAAGGAGAATGATAGTCCCAGAACCGCAAAACAGGTCCAATACTGAGATTTTCAAATAAAGCCACACTCCAGAAACAGAGGTCCAGTGTCGAAAAAGATTTACAATAGCACAAGTCCGTTCGGCCGGTCAAGTGAAATAATGTTATTGTTCCTATGCCAGTCAACAATATCTTAAATGATTACTCTTAAAAATTAGAAAGAATACACTTGAAAACGTGTCGTAAACATAGAATCGATACAGTGACAAATAATGGGTCCATAACTAAAAATCGTCTCATACTCAAAAAAACGGACCAAAATCCTGTTAAATGGGTCATCTTGAAAAAAATTATCAAACCCAAAAGCGGATAGAATCTATTTTCCTTTTTTCTTATTTATGTGACATTTCAACCCAGCTGGGTCATTGCCGCTTCCATCAAATCAAATACTTATATAATATTGAGAAACAAAAAAATACCAAAAAATGGATTGCAAATGGACAAGATTTGAAAAAGATTTTTTTGTTTGTTTGAAGAAAAAATTAAAATATCAAAACTAAAATCTACACCATAAAATTATATAATTCTGAAAGTGCCCAAAACCGGAATTGAAAGACTATCATTTTGAAATCTAAAATTGGTTCACAATAACTTCTTTAGTGAAAACTGTAATTTTCTTAGTTCGAAATCTGTTTATCCTAATTTTTAATAATTAAAAAAATAAATAAAAAAAATATATGAAAAATCAGTATTTTTTTTAGTGAATTCAGTATTTTATTAATAATAATTTGTGATTTCCTAGGTAACATATTAGTTAAAAAGAAAAAAACTTAATTTGTTTTAAGTTAATAATGGGTTTTTTTCATCTACTTTTTCAGTTTTTTGCTTGATATATGAAAATATGAGATTCTAATATTTTGAATTTTACATTCTGCACTATAAAATCATTATAAAAGGGTCGATATATATTTTCGAAACGATGACCCTTAATTGAACTTTAGTCACCAAAAAAAATATTTCCTGTATCATTTTGTTATCGGAAAGGACGCTGAAATTTAGCAAAGCAATTTAGTCCATATATGAATGTGATATTTCTCAGTTGAGTGAGATTTGAACACCATGAAATAATTCAATTCTCAAGATTTAAGAATCTGGAATAAGCAGCAGAAGAGATAGAGATTCAAGAATAGAAATTACTTACAAAAATGTATTAAAAAAATGATTTATTATCAATTATCAT
>JAAAKO020055891.1:0-10670 GCA_010015015.2 Bolitophila cinerea | reverse complement strand
AATAATTTATTATAAATAATTTTTAACAAGAAATTGATTGATTTGTTTTATACCTTGACCAAAATTTTATTTTATTATTATTGATACTTTAGAGGTATAAAGGTTTTATCAAGGTCGTAACAGTTCATAATGTTTTTTGTATTTTATTATATATTTAATTAATTAACTCAAACAAGAAGCTGTATACTGTGGAGTAATGGGTCTTGATTTCGAAATTAAGAATCCGAATTTTGGAAAAATCGAAAATTTGTAAAACAGAATTTTGTAAAACCGAATTTTGTACCAAACCTAAATAAAAATTATAAGGACACATGCGTCCTCGCAGAAAATGAATTAAAACATTGTTTGAGTTGCTTTTCACCCTCAAACACACAAAGCAGACACAACACACACAACACACACAACACACACAACACACACAACACACACACAACACACACAAACACACACACATACAACCGTTCTTGAGTTCTACATTTCCACATTTTCATTAAGCCAGTGCTTTAATGAAAAGCTTCGCGCACCCTCCCTCGTTCGCTTCCATCACGCTATGCCTCGCATTCAGCAGGTGATGTTCAGTTCATAAAGAACATTTACTCGTGCATTCGACTTTATGTACGTACATTGTAAATACGTACTTATATATACATATTACTTATGTATACAAGATATATGTATGGATGTAGAGTACACATCATGCAATATCAATATTATTAACTAGATTGGGGCTGATGTGCTACATCTTCATGTGCTCAAGTAGACCTACGTCATTCATATCTCATCATCCTTATTATTTATATACCTGATGGAAAGGCTATAATACCTATGTGCAAACACACATAAAGGATTCGACTTTGGTATATATTAGTGTGTGTGTGTGTGTAAGTGTGTAAGAGTGAGTGAATGCTGTATTTGTGTGTAAACGTTACTACGTGGGAGAGAAGGTCAAAGGCACCATTTAATACCTATGGGGTGTGCGTATATATATGGATATATGATTCATATATATTGTAATACAATGTACAAGTATAATATCTGATAGCTGTAAATTAATCTTAACAAACTGTTATTATTATTATATACATTTCAGCACGTAAAGATTTTGAATATAATTATATATTTGTTATATTTATATTTTATGTAAAATATTATAACCTATAGAACACAAAAGGCAAAAATAGTTTTCTCATAAATATTTTGCACGTATTTTTAAAAAATAGTTAATTTAAATTTCCATTCACTGTAAAATAAATAAAATAAAAATCTAAAATCACTTGTAGAAGCACGGTTCGCCAAAACGCAATTAGAAGGAATAAAGTAAGCTTTTTTGAAACATAAGGGAGCTTTTTGAGAAATGTCGTTTTTAGAAAATGTTTGTATTTTTTAGTGCATTTGTTTGCAGTTATAAGTAGAGTAGAATGGTGCGAAAGTGACACTTTTACACATTTTGAGCTCTATCTCAGATACTGTAAGAGATAGGAAGTTGCGTTCATTAAGGGAAATGTATCTTTATCTTTTGGCTAATATTTTTAGAATTCAACTTCCTATCTCTTATACATTTCCAGCTACAGCCATTTTCGTCAACCCATTCATGTTTCTCTTTCACCCCACCAGGAGTGGCGGCCATTTTTTTGTCTGCAAAATCATAAATGTAAACATTTATAATTTTGAACGACGCTTGAACAAAATTGATACTTTTCTGCTGAATGATTCAGATTTGAATGGTTTTGACGAATTTTGAACGCGTTTAATTGTCGCAGGCAACGTCGAATAAGCGTTTGACCTTGTATACCTTGTAAAAATATCCCATAATCTCCCATAACCTTTTTTATGTTTTTTTTTTTAAATAGAATGCTGCGCATGCTTACATGATTGCTGTTGTGTAATAAAAATGTTATTGGGTCTATTTAATGCCGCCCATTTGACTAGCCCAAAGAGCTTTGTACAATGGCTGCAATTTGTGAGTGATATGAGGTGTTAGCGTCAATAATAAATTTACACTTTCACGACTAATGAAGCGAAAGACAAATGAGAAACGTGGTGGGTGTATAGAATGGGCTCTTTCGCCCCATTTTACTCATCTAACTGTATTTTTTCAAATAAAGTACGTATTTTAGTTTTCAACTAAAATATTTAAAATTTTCTTTAAATTATATTAATTTTATTAAAATTTGCAAAACAAAATATTTTAGCTGATAAATATTTATTCCATGAAAAAGCCTTAAGGTTTTATTTTTAGTATTTATTAAGTAATAGTATTGTTGGAACAGTTCTTTTTGCCATAGTTACACTTTCGTGCGATTAGCAGATGGTAACTTAATTTATCTTAAATGAACTTGTTACCATTTAATTACGAGATTTAATTTCCTTGTCAGACTCTAAGGCACAGCTAATATTTGTTTTTAAAATTCTTCAAAGATTCAAACTATCTTGCTGTATATTAAAGATGTCGTAATTCTCATGGGTTTCTTTGTCCTAAATCTATCTAAATAGACTAATCATTTTCCAAAAGAATCTACAAAAGATGTATTCTTTGTATTTCTATAAGTATATATACTTCTGGATAATTCAAGTTGTCGAAAGTTACCAAATATGTTGGACATTCCATTTCAAGAAGTTCTAAAAGCTTTGCTGAAAAGTCTTACCAAAAACATCAAAGCATATCTAAACCAACCTCTTATTGCTGAGCTGCCGATTAATTTTTCAACAGATATGTATATAGAAACAATATACAAATATACATTTATATAATATAAATGTAATACATAAGCATACTCGACAGGTATTCAAAGCAAACATCTCTCGAGAGAGGCACATCATAACTTTTGCACGTTGGATAGGACATTGTACCATTAAGTTTGCAGCTAACTTGCCGATTCGACTTTATAAGTTTGCATATATAATATACATAAATACACATTGTTCGTATACAGTATGTATCGCTTTCGTTAAATGTATTCAAAATATATGTATGTATGATTTGAGTATACATATATATATATATACGTTATGCGATATAATGCCGTTAGTAGCAATTTAAAACATTCCCATAAATATATTTGTTTATTGTCAGTATGGTGTTTTCAGTTGCACGTTTTTTTAATACATTATATACCAGGGTTTTCCAATAGGGACATAAAAATGTTGAATTTTAATACTAACGCCACCACTATACTTTTATAAGGATCTATCATCGTCAAATCGTTTGTCAAGGGTTACATTTATATTATAGGGAAATTTACGAACGAGCGTTTGGAAATTATAAAAAAATACTACTTAAATTCTGAGTCGGTGCTCGGTGGTCGTAATTTTAAAAGCAATCACTCAAATTTTCAATCGTTATAATCGTGTTACCAAGATAGGTTGTAAAAGCAGTATATGGTAATTTAAAATTACCATATATTTAAAAATGAATAAAAAAGACAAACAAATACAAGGGTATAGGCCGAACAGTTGTTATTGTTAACCGACCTGTTTTAGGTAAACAAACATAATTTTATTTTTGAGGCAAAATTCATCAGAAGCCATTTAACTTAGACCCTTAGATTTGCTTACCAATATATAACTTGGCTTTAAAAATTCAAGTTAAATAAATTAAGAATCACTTCTAATGTTAAGGAAAATACATTTATTTTTTTCTATAAAACGATTAATTCCGACATACTTGGTTTAAAGGTACTTTCAAAAACATAAATTATATTTAATTCATTATTCATTATTATTTTCATTAATCATCACTAAATAAAATAATATCTCAATTAAATCGTCATTACATTTATTTTATTATATATGTTATTTACAAAGATCAAATCAAGATAGAGTACATTTATTGACATCATTTCAGTTGTAATCTAAAATAATATATATAATGGTTTATTTACAAAATGCAGCTCATTATTAATATACATTGGATTCACTATGACCTATAAACTATTACTTTGTGTGCTTGTAATTATTGGCATTGAACTAGCATTCGGACATGTATGTATAAATTGATATGAAAGAACAAATAATATACTATTAAAACTTTAAAACCATACTGTCAAAAAATCTCAGTTTCAAAATAAAATAAAATCCACTGGAGTAAAATGTATCTTTAACAAGGACTACTGCAGTGATACAATGTGTGTATTGAAGCCTATCAACCGAGATGTTCAATTAACAACTATAACATGTAATATGCTGAAGCCTTGGAAGCAGATTAGGGTACGATATGTTATTATTTGTTTTTTTAAATACAATACTTAATTTTTAAGTTCGTCTTAAATTCGGCTTAGTTTCGTCTGGATATCAGCAGGAAACTGTCAAACGGAAAGTACACTCAATTTCTTCGCACTTATGAGGAGAACCTCTGCTCCTTTTGGGATGGAACTAGGAAAAGTACAATTTTGTCTGTGCTATGGATTCCAATACAGAAATTGTTGAATGTACCAAAAAATCCAAAGTGTCCACTTGCACCTGTAAGTTTGATCTTATCTCAAAGGCATAATAATAAAAATATTGTTTTATATTTAGTATAATTTGTCTGGTTCTATTGTGCCTACACAGACCGAGAACCTGCCGTCTTTGATACCAGCCGGTATTTACAAAACGAATTTAGATATTCACAGTGGAAATGAGTCTTACATAAATGTGATTTCACTCTCCGAGGTACTGGTTTCTGGTGTTAACAACTGGTAGAGTAATCCATGGTTATATAAAATACAGTATTCAAAAATGTATGTAAGTCTGTTTGATACTACATATTCACAAATTAATTTTATCCTTCAGACTAATCGAGTTTACTTATCCTATAAAATGGCTGCACTTATATCAAAATTCAACTCTATGAAATAATGCCACAAAAATAAAATAAACCGATCAAAACATAATTTAAAATTGTATCATTTATACACATATATAAATAAAAAAAAAACAATCTTAAAATATTACATAACAAACCACATTCTATTTTAAAATTCTTTTGTGTGTTATTTTCGTGACTGCGCTGTCATTTAAGGACTCATAACTGTAAACATGTATATTGTATACACGCAATAAACTTTTACAGGCATTCCGTAATATAACTGTCAGTTGCATAACCATTTTTTTAAGTGCGTATGTGTGTACAGTGTGTATATGTAGTCTGGGAGTGCTGCCAGTCACATCATAATCTCACATTTATTTTATATTTAAGTAAACATAATTTACTTGTTGTACATATTTATGTGCCTATATATGTATATATAATTATATTTAACAATCAAAAAATACGTTTCCTTTTTATTTTCATCTGTGTTATAAATATTGCGAAAAAATGTGTCCTGTTATGTAACATGTTATAATGGTACATATACATGTGTGTGTGTGTGCGTGAGTATGAATGTGATTCGATTACAAAATGTATCCCAATTATTGTTATGTAACATCAACCTTATGTCGTTTCACATCCTGCATAAAATCTGCAGTAACTCAATACATTTCAACGTTATTATGCGCAAACAAAAAAAAAAGAATTTGGTTGGTGTCCAATTAAAGCGTTGACGTTCGTCTACATGGAAATATTGTATCTTTTTGTTGTTGTTTCCTATAATATATATTATATATATTAATTATGAGTTCAGAGTTATAAAATTTAAAATGGCCTCCCATGTTTTTGTGTTCCAACGGTGTGGTAAATATAGACACTAGTGATTTTCATAGCATACATGACCTTGAATTTATGAACACAAATTTGTTTTTTTTGTAACCTTTTTGAATTAATTTGTTTGTTAATTTCGAATTATTTTTTACAAATTTCTTATTTTCTATTTGAGGTGTCAGGAATTAATTATTAAAAAAATAATATTTTCGCAAATTAATTCAAAAATATTATCTTAAATGTCATTAGAATTTCCGGAATTAGCTTTTTCAGGATAAAAATGCAACATTAACTTGGTTGTCAGTAAGAATATTTAAGAACAACTTTTTATATTTGCTTTGATTTGATTATCTATTCTGTCATTAATTCACTGGAACTGCAAAAGCGGAATTAATTCCCCGGAACTGACAATGTAATATTAATTCGCAACAACTGTTATACCGTCTACCTCCTTTTAAAGGGGACAGTGTTTAAAATATTTTTTTTTGTTTTGTTAAAAAAAGGAAAAGGCGAGCGGTAGCAATTTCTGTTCTCCAGCGAGCCTTTGAAGTTATAGGGAATTAATTCCGCCTTTGCAGTTCCAGCGAATTATTGCCAAAATAGTTAATCTCAAAAAAGTAAATATATAAAAAGTGTTTCTAAATTTATTTGTTCTTAGAAAATTTAAAGGCAAGAAAGTTAATGTCAATGTATAATCGTGAAAAAGCTATTTTTTGAGTGTACTAATTACATAAAATCAAGTTGAAAAACCTAATTTCGAATAAGTAAAGACCCAGCTCCGCTATTTGAATATTTTTTCAATTATTTTGAGGTTTTTTTTAATTTTTTTCTAAATTGAAAATTGAATTATATTTTTAACTGTATATTGTGAGCCTTAGAAAACAAGGAGCATCCAATAATTTTCAGTGGACTTAATAATGGCTAACAGTCAGAAAGCAATTTGCCTGATAGCATGTATACATGATTGGAAATATGAGAGCGACAAGAATATGATTTGGTAAAACAACTTCCTCCTCATTAAAATTTCGTAAAAATAAAAACCTCTACATTTTTTATAAAACTTGATTCTAATAAATAGGTATTTATTTGAAATAAATATTAAACAACTCTATATATGTGAATATTGTATATTACGATGCCCGTGCAGCACCATAAACTCATGATTCATGATTTCTACATTCATTTTACGGAATTATAGAAACAAATCCTTTTCCAATTTATGGACAACAACCAAACAGTCGTGAGCGCACATACGGCCGTGAGCTTATTAAATTTTAACATTTTCCATATATGCATACATAACATTCAGGTAATAATTAATTCTGGCGATATTCCGTTTGGCGAATTGTGCATTGTATGTGCGTGCACATTTTATGTATACATATACTATACAATATACCATACATTGTAAAATGTAAATTCCGACCAATGAGCGAGCGCTGCCTATTCTGCCATTCAATATTTGAAATACATTTTCTACATTTTCAACAGTGCGCGGTGCTGCATGAAAATTTGCTGAAACCGATGGTACCTATATATGTATTATTATGTGAACAACAAATACTTTTTAGTATTCGCATTTGAATTAAAATCATGTTTGCAATCAAGACCATAATTAATTTGAAATGAGAATTATTTTTGATGAGATGGCCATGTTTTGAAAACATGTTGAAATTATTTAAACAAATAAGTAATACAAAAATAAAAATAGATTTAATTTCTTCTAAAAGCTATCGTATTAAAACATCGTTAAAAAAGCTCTAGTGAAATATGCTTTAATTATATTTCTAGGCTTAAAACCGTTCTGGACAGTAACGGGGTTTACAAATATCAAGCGGGCGAGATGAGAGAGAGGGAGAGAAAGAGCTTACCTTGTTCATGTGTTAGTGTTTTTGTGTGGGGATGCAGGAAAAATGATTGCCAACCTTAACCTATTTTATTCGCGCAACCCCTACAAACATCCATATACAAAATACACACACGCATTACTTGCTATTTGGGTCAGTCGAGGCTTGTGCGAGGGTGAATTTCTGCGCACACATGCACAATATACACACACACATATTTAAACGCACGTACACATCCACATCTGGTTACACATATACAAAACACAAACACACACACACATACATTGATTCAATAATGTAAAAAATATCAAAATGTGAATAATGTATACAATGTACATACACTAGAGCTGAGCGTACTTTACGTTGATCCTATATACTAGTAATTGTTGTGCAAGCAATCGTTTATGGGGTTTAAGTATTTTTCATGCAATGTACATTGTAAGTACAATATGTACTTGAATATATATATAGTACATACAATACAGGTTTGATACTGGCTACTTTAGAGCTTGCAATCTAGCACAACAATTGAAAATGATCACATTGATTATTTTTTTTGTTGTCTAAAGAATTTGTTGACAATAAATAAAGCAACATTTAAAATGTACATTTATAAAATGGTACAAAAATTCTCAAAAAGTAATGTTAAAATTTAAAAGTATAGCATGTGAAGTGCTCAGCTCTAAAGCTCATTTGAAAACTTGTAGTAAATGCTACAGGTGGTGGTGATGGTGATTGATGGTGGTTGTGTTGGTCGTAGAATGGTGTACGGTATATACAATATAGGTGATGTGTGCTATAATATGGTTTACGTGTGTTGGTAGGTGGTGGCACAGCAGTGGTAGAGTTGCAAGATGGGCAGAGAATGAGGATACCGTTTAAAGCGTAGGGATGAGGCGGCACACGATGTAAAGGACAGCCTAGTGCGGCCGGTTGCAACCACGATGTGCACTGCAGGAGCAAACGCAATTCCCCAAGCGCAAAAGCCCCGATATCCGGGAGTATATAGACAAAGTTGAAGGTTATTGCATGTTGATATATATTATAACATACATCTATTATTTATTATTGTTTATTAAAACATATGATAAAGAAAACTTATTTTAGTGAGAATTTACATAACACCTTTATAAACATATATTCGCAAAAATAATTAAATAACTATAAAAAAATTATCACTTATCTCAATTTGCGATCTCAAGCTTTTCATGCTAAAACATACTTAGCCAATTTAATGAAGTTTGCGACGATAATAAATGATACATTATACAACTTTAAAAAATATATTGAAATTGCATTAGTTACGTTATGTAGTACCAGAAATTATTTAAACCTTATTGGTTTTCGTGGAATCTAAATGCGCGATATTACCAAACCGCGCGGTATTAATAAGAGTTTTTGCTACAATCTTAAATGGCCACAGATATATCTATGACACAAATTTCAAACAAAAAAAAACAATTCTTCAGGTCTTGTGGCACCATTAATTTGGCAGCGTAGGTTCAGATGGAACAATTTTGACTTACACTGGTCTAGCTTTGAGCACAGAATATCAACCCGAGCATGGCCTCTCCGTTTGCAAAAAATACCATGAGACCACTATGGTGACTAAGAATCACAGTAGGATGAGTAAAAGACAGTAAATGTGAAAAAATCGAAGTCATCCAGGGAAAAAAGAAGGAGTTTCAAGGCTATTACAAGAATAGCAAAGCAAAGGAAAGCGTGAACAGAATAGATGAACTCCTGCTTCAACTCAATGGACATTGAGACCATAGAGCCGTCTTTAACTACTCCATCCGAGAAAAACTCAGAGGTAAAGCAGAAGTGAGGACACTCACAAAGCGCACAATGGTGGAAGAATTAAATTAGCTAAGGAAAACATATGGTGGAACACAGTTCGATCAATCAACCTGGAGAAGTTACCATCAAGATATTTGGATTAGTCAAAATAAAAATCCGGAAAAAAACACAATTAAAAAAACGTTTCAAATGACTGGAGTTCGGACATATTTGAACACATTGTCGCAGCCAAAAAGATCACTCTAAAATTTTGCAAAAGATATGGTAAAGTCAACCATATTTCTAAGGACTGCGAATGTTGTGCAAAAAGGATCGTACTATTGACGCCAAACACATAGAGGGGAGTAGCAGATGCCCAGTCATTCGGAAAATATTAAAATACAGGGATTGACGGTAATCCAGATAAAACTAAATTAATGCTGGATAGCTCAAGACATCCTGACGCAAACAATTATTGACGAGAGAGCTAATATGATTCCTCTTAGTGAACAAGCCACTAAACAGCCGTAAATGTATATTTTATTCTACGTACATGTACGTACTTATGAAAGCAACTCCTTTTACATTTTCTTTTTAAAAACGTCCCATTTACCACCTTTTCACGCTAATTGGTCTTTGAAGAAAAAAATTATCAATGTTTCGTATTTATCAAAGTTTAGAGCTGCAACATATTTAGTAGTTATTAAATTAAATATTAAACACAAAAAAACGGATACAATAGCCGGTCATTGGCAACGGGGGCCGACGGACGACTGGATTATCTTCTTTTGTTAAATTTTATTCACAGCGAATCTAGCAAAATACAAATCAAAAGTTTGTATACATGTACATTACCCATTAAAAAAACACAATCCTTTTGTGTACCGTACCTCTATTTCTTGTTAAAATGAGTCTTTGTGTGTGTGTCGTCGACAAGACCGGCCGACCGAAAAGATGAAAGGAATATTTTATTCAATTTTACGCTTACAAACCTATTGTATGCAAGAAAGCTCTCTGTTAAAGGCACGTGTAAATTCTGTTGAATTTTACCTAGAAGAATATAATGTACATATATGTACAAATGTACATATTGAAATATACTCACACACTTCCCCCCACACACACACACACACAATATTGTAAATTATTCTCTGTGAGCTAATAATATAAACCTCTAAGAAGGTAATACACATTTCTGTATACCATATACATACAATTACCCAGTACCAGAGAAACCCTTATATATATATATATATATTTATATATATACACTATGAACCCAGCTATCGAAACTTCACCAGTGTATTTCAAACACCACTACATTACAAAATATATAATTTATGTTTGTATGTATTTTGTATTTGTATTATGAGCGCATCTCGACGATCTCTGAAGCTTTTTTGCTCTACATTTAATTTGTTTAT
>JAAAKO020055880.1:0-10671 GCA_010015015.2 Bolitophila cinerea | reverse complement strand
AAAAATGGGTCCAATAATTTTTTTTTTGATGCCATGAAAGTCATAAAGTTTAGTGAGATAAACAAAAATTCACCTAAAACAATAGAATTTAATTATTTTAACAACATTTTCAAAAGTTATATTCATATATATTTTAATTTGTTATTTTTTTATTTTACTTTTTTAATATGCCAAGTTTGAGCAGGATCAGATAAGTGAAACTTGGTTAAAAGGGTGTCAAACCCTATCGATGGTCATATATACTAACTGAAGTTAACAGAAAGGTTTTAATAAAATATTATAACCTCAAAAAAAAGAGAAAATCAAAATATATTTTTATGCTATATTCTTCCAGTCACATTTAGCATATAGTACTATTTTAAACTATATACTAGTTGTGTGGCCATATTATTTTATTGCGTCTTTAGGAAAATTAAGTGAAAATTGTTTTGATCATCATTATGATAACTCTTGATCGATTCACCTAAATTCGGAAACAATATGATCGAATTAGTATAACCTCTCCATCAAATATTATAAGCAACCATAACTTACGTTCTATTATTTCTTCTGATCATTTGGATTTAAAGAAAAAAGGATTTACTTTGATGGAAAATCATTTGTCAGGGACATGATGAAAAACGGTCAACTCTTCCACGGGATTACATCGCTATTCTTTAAGAGATCAAATCAGCCAATACGGCGCTAACCTAACAGCGCCGTGACCTTAGTTTATGGAATCTTTACGAACTAAATAAATCAGAACCTGCATAGGTTGGGCTTCCACGGAAGCCGGACCTGTAGCAATTGCAGATAAATTGAATCATTGGTTAATTTTTCTAGAATGCCTCATTTAAATCATCAAATCAAGATAGAAAACGTTTTATTTCCTCCTCATTTCCCTTGATGAACTCCACCTTCGACTTGAGAGCATCGCACTGGAAACTACGAACTAACCTAAATAAGATCCTTCATAGGTTGGTCTTCCACGGAAGCCGGCCTGTAGCAAGTAAGAATAAATTGAAACATTGGTTAATTTATCTACGAATGCCTCATTTAAATCATCTAATATAGAAAGTGGTTTATTTCCTCCTCATTTCCCTTAATGAACTCCATCTTCTACTTGAGAGCTTCACAAAGTTCACTAGCAAATATGTGTTAATTTAATGGTCCCATCTGGCGGCGTACGTGCTGGACTATATAGTCGGTAAACTGTCAATCTGGACGTTCAAAAACTAGTGTGAGATCAAACATCATGATCCTGAATCAAGACAAGAGGCTAAAGATTGGTGGTAACCCGGCTATACGGCTTGGAAGCGAGTTAGTGTCCACAAATCAGGCAAGATGGTGTTACCTTCAGTTTTTTTGATGCCAAAGGTATTTTGTTTGAGGATTATCCCAACTTGGTAAAAGAAGAAACTCGGATAATTATTGCAACTTTTTGTTCAAATTGGATGCAAAAATTCGTAAAAATATGTCATAAAATCTTACCATATTTTTAATGAAAATAATTTAAAAGAAAATATAAATACATAAACTTTTATAATTGCTACTTTTACATTTACATTTAATCAAAATCTAACCTGAGGTTATTTTTAAAATTACAGTTGATTAAGTTAATGGAATTCTGATTATGTTAACTATTTAAATTGCGAATTCTCCGAGATAATTTATTAACTAGGATCGCCAAACTCTATTTTACTATTTTAGTCTTTTAAAATCGTCTTCAATTTTTGCAAATAACATCTGAGTAAAAAGTCGGCGCTGAAGAAATGGCCATAAAACCGTTCATAATAATAATTCTGATCTAATTCAATTTATTTAAACTGCATCTGAAAATATATGTATTTCAAATACATGAACAGCATATCGTTTTATATAAATGTGGTACAAATTATAAAATGCACGCACTAATCAGTACTATCGGAAGCACTATCGGAAGCACTATCGGAAGCCAGACAGATCTCCTCATCCTCCGCGCACCTCCACCCAAACAATGGACTCTTTGTTACATAATTATTTTGATTCGAAAACAAAACAATATCAAATGATTCATTTCATTAGCAAAATCTGTCAACGGCAGCAACAAACATCCCGCACATGAAAATAATAGAAAACGAAATATAATTCTGTTTGGCAACTTTTCACGTGCATGCATTATGATTGTACTTAGTATATACACTATTTAACTAAATGTTTATGGAACTATGTACATTAGGGTGGCTTTTAATTTGAAAATGATTTGGCGTATCTGGCATTGGCGTGAAACGGCAAAAATCCTTTGCAGGTAATGTCAAAAAAAAATAAAAAATATAGATATAAATAGAAAAAAAAAAATAATAATTAGAAACAATTTTTAGATACAAATAATTATTTTGGAAATCATAACCAGACAGATTTACCATTTAAAAGAATTAATTAATTAATAAATTTAAAAGAATAATAAAGAAATTTATACTTTTGTTTTGCATTTCAATGCCGTTACAAAACATTTGAATACAGAAATTATAATTTTTCATTTGTTTGTTTAACCAATCTTAATCGTTCCAATAAAATAATAATTTGTATAAAAATATTAAAATATTAAAATAAAATATTTGTTTTTTATTTTGAATTAAAAAATGATAACCCATGCAATTACATAGTGTCATTTAAAAATGTTTTTCTGATTATAAACTCATGAAAATTTCAAAATCTATAATTTTGTTGTACTTGCAAGGAGACACTAGAAATGTGACTTTAGCCTAAATTTTACCCAAACCCAAAAATGGATAATTATTATTTTGATGTTAAATAAAGATTATTCTAATTACGAAGAAGTCGAAAACTCGTAATCTTACAAATTATTGATGCTATTTTTATTTTATAACCTTTTTTTGGTAATAAATGATATTTTTAAAATAGTGAATATTAGTTATTGTTTAAAAGTAGCAAAATGCATTATATAAGGCAAAATGTTCAAACTCAAAATACGTGATCATTGTGTACAAATTTAATGTTTTATTGTCCATTCCCTTTTTAGGGGAGAGATAAGTGTTAAAATTTCAATGACAAAAAAATGGATCGAAAATGTTTTATTTTTAAACAATTGTATCATTTAATGTAACCCCGATATTTAACCCCTAAGCTCCCACCCTTAGCCCCAAACCAACTTAAAACACCCCTCCAGAAAGGGGATAAACATTTCACATTTCACCGAGATCATTTCATTGCGTCCAAAAGTTTACACCATATTACATATACCTATTATATATTATACTATATTTTTCATATTATCATATTATTTTAAATATTGTCGATATTTTTATAACATTCTCAAGTAATAGTATATTATTGATTTCGCATTAGTAATATATTAACATTTTTTTTTAATATTACCATATTATTTATAATATTCTCGAAATTTTTTATAATATTCCTAAGTAATACCAAAATACTTATTAATTATTTTCTCAATATTCTCAAGATATTCTTAGTATATTATTGATTTACATAGTATTTACGCATAATACGGATTCTACGGATATTACGGATAATTAGAATACTCGCAAGAATAATCTTGCGTACTCATTGATACCAATTTCGGTATTCGGCTTTGTTGTCCTTACAATGGAAATGAGTACGAATAATATCTCTGTATATTACCGATATTATCGATTATTATTTAATATTATTATTATTATCATTATTATTGTCTGTATTATAATATTATTTGTTTTTTTATATACTCACAATATTTTTGATATTATTCTATTTATATTATTATTATTAGTATATTATCTGAAATTACTAATATAAATAATAAAATTATTAATATTATTTTACACGAGTACACCACATTCTTAGACTGAACGGCCCCTCGCAGATCACTGAACATTTTAGTGTTTTTTGAATATTACCGCCCATAAAATAGCATTTCTTAAATAAATTGTAAAGAAATATAAAATATTAGGGTTTGGCGAGAATTTATTAATTTTGAAAATTTTGTAATTCCTAATTAGTCCTACAATTATAAATACTATAGATAAATGTCTGTTAAAATCCTTTAACCCTTGTGGTCCAGTGTCAATCAAATATATAAAAATTCTGTAAAATTCCAAAATTTTTATGAATGTTTTAAGAGTTAAAGCCCCTAGTATTAACTTCACGTGAAAAAAGATTTAGGGCCGTTTTATTCACGACGTTCTAAAATCGCCTATAGCGGCTCTAAATCAGTTAAGAGTTAGGACTTGCTCTAGCTTAGAGTCGACATTTAGAACGCGTTTTAAGGATGGGTTTTATTGACATGATTTAGAGCTGAGGTACGCTCTACAGTCGCAGCTCTAACTTTAGAGCTGCTCTAAATATATCCCTAAGAAATATCGCAGCAATCTGACAGAGATTTGACAATACTTTAGACCCATCACCATTATTATTTTTGTATGTTTACATTCGCCACACAAAAGGAACAAATTCATATAATTAAATGCGTCACTGGCTATGGAGATGCCCACAACAGCTATATTTACTGCAGAGGTGCCTATTTATTGTCCGGGGGCTTGTATTGGGGCTGCAGCTTTTGTGTCCCCGGGAAACGCACTTTAGTGACAGCACCCTGAATTTGCGTGACTGCCAGCACACAAGCCAGTTTTCACAGGCGGAATCCTATAACGGACCAGTCCGGGCTTTCGATCGGTCTATGATGCCCATTTGAATTGTAGTCTTGTTGCCGGCTGTCTTTATAGCCATTTCAATTTCATTTTCTAGCAAAGGGAGCATATTGTTATAGTGCTATTATTTCCGAGGGTAGGTTGATTAGGGAATTTATTAATTTATAGAGACAGATATTATGCGCTAGCTCACTGTTGGCCACTTGATCAAAAAAATCTATTTTTGAGCTGTTTACTAAAGAATTTTTAGCATATTTAAAGTCAGGCCTTGTCTTGGTTTTGGGGTTATTCATTATATGATAGAGCTCTCTCCATTTTCCAGGCTATAGACGGTCAGATTGGCAAAAAAACTTCGAATCTACAAAATCTGCGAATTGTAGTCTTCTGAATATTTTATTTTTTACTGAATAGCCTTTAATAATTTGTTAGAATTGGCTACTTCAATATTTTTTGTATGGTTAGAATATTATTTTATAGGTTGCTGTCTATCGTATAGTTTTTTTTTGGAAATTATCATACTCTTATTTGTGTAAAACGTTGTAATCATCCAACAACCCACACACGCTCGAGATTTATCAAATCTCTAAATCACTAAATATAAGCATAAAAAAATCGACCACTTCAAACATTGGTGAATAAATTAAAATCGCTTGAGCAACGCTCCAAACCAAAAAAACATCGGCTCTAAAATACTTAGGTTGTCGTTTTTGACTACCTAAGCTAGAGCAAAGTCTATAATGACAGCTCTAACTCGTTATAGTTGGGTGAATAAAACGAATTGTTGCTGTGATTAAAAAAATTCCCGCTCCAAGGCGGCTGTAACTTTAGAGCCACGTGAATAAAGCTTGCTAAATGTCAAGCGAAAAGTATTGTCAAATAAACATGTTTTTTTTATTTTTTAAGCCTAGTAGTTCACGTGAAAAAATCATCTAATTAAATCACGATTGGCCCAATGACGATTGGCCGAATCACGATTGGCCGAATCATGATTTGTCGAAAAACGATTGGCCAAATCACTATTTTCCAAATCACAATTGGCCGAATCACGATTGGCCGAATGATACAATTGGCGGAATGATACGATTGACCGAATCACTATTGGCTTACGATTGGCCGAGTTTGATTGGCCGAATTTTTTACTACATTATGGGCTAGTGGGAATAATGTATTCGGTTAACCGTAGTTTTGCCCATCGTATTTCGGCCAATCGTGACTATATTTTTAATAATGGTCTTCAAAAATAGCTCTTACGTAGAATTTTTATAGAGATTGAACGCTTTTGGTTGTTTTATTTTGCCGAGCTTTTTCTGATTTTCTGAGATCTGCTACACACGGAGTTTTTTTAAATTATAGTCTTTTTATCTCACATGAATACAATTTTTGGAATATTAAGCTTCCAAAGACTTTTATTAAAAAAAAGCAATTTTGTTTTTGGTTCCATCTGGCAACACTAACTATTATAAAGCTCACAACTCGTATAGTATATTTCGTACCTTTTAGCAAATCAAAACATAGAAAGAGTAAAATAAAAAGAGCTAATTTTAAAAATATAAAGAACATTATTTAATATTTTTTTATTTGACAATAATTCATTTCATATGCTTGTGCCATCTGGCAACACTAAAACTTATAAAGCTCATAATTTTTAAAGTATAGTACCTACCGTCTGGCAACAAAAAACATAGAAAGAGTGAAATAAAAAGAAATAGTTTTTAATTTAAAAATTATTATGTATTTTTGGAAAATTTTACCCGTAGCAGCCCCTTAAGGAACTCTTAAATGATAAAAGGAATAGCCTAGATTATTAAAAAATATTCGAAAACTAAAGTTGGGTAAGCTGTAGCCCTTCAAAGAATCGTATTTTTGGTTTTCTTTTTGTATGTTGAAAGCAGCCAAATATTGTTAGCGTAATTTTTTATAGCTTATGTTGTTATAATTGCTTGATAAATTAAAAAATACGTTACACCAAAAAACACAACAACAACAAATAAACTTACAAAAATCATTACAATAATATCAGCCACAAAAAACAACGATAATATCATTTTTTCTGCTTTAAAAAAATACAAAAATAGTACTAAAGAATCGATTCTTAAAAGGGCTATAAACTACCCATCTTTTGTTTGCGACTACATTTTTTTTCAGGATAGCCATATATTCTCTTCCTTTTATAAATTAAGACCATTTAATCTAGTAATACCTTATTTAATCTAATTGGATTAAATTAAATTTACGGATTTGTACCTTAATCTATGTATTTTTTAATACCAAATTGAGAGATTATTGTTATAATAAACATAGCTAGAATTTTATAAAGTTATGCTAGTAACTGTAAAATTGATCTAAAAAATAGACAAATTAATTTAGTATAATTGCTTTTTTACAAATTGTTTTCAGATTAATATTAATCTGAAAACAATTTGTATAAAGGCAATTTTTCTGAATCAAATTGTCTCAAATCAATTATTCTAACAACAATTTGTCTAAAATAATTTGTCTATTATTTTGGTTAGTTAATATAATTTTTAATTATTTTCAAAAAATTGTAGACAAATTGATTTTACGCCAAATAATTATAGACAAATAGTTTTTAGACAAATTGATTTAGGCAAAATATTGCTTTTAGACCAATATTTTTTAGACCAATAAACCGCGATTGAGTTATGTTAAAGCTTAGAACTGTGTTTTGATAACAAACGAAACGATAGCAGTTTTTGGTTTTACAATTTTCTAATACATATTTTTTCCAATTTAATATATTTATTTTAAATTTAAAAAAAGATAAAACAATATATAGTTTTTAAGTACAAATTTTAGAAGTGTCATTTATTTGATAAATACACAGTATTCAATTTATTTGCATACGCGGTTCTAAGGTTAATCTGGCAATACTACATATAATCAACATCATATTTTAACCTACAGAATGTTTGTTCAAATTTTCCAACTACAGGAATAAGCATGAGTTAATTGGTCTATGTAATTTCACGTGACAACACTAAAATTCCCCGACCGACGTCATTAATAACTCTTATCTGGCAATATAAATCGATTTTACCCAATAAAACATGTTTTTTAATAAAAATGCCATTTTCTAAATTAGAAAGTTGTTGAGGGAGGTTTGGAGGGAAGACCGGTAAACGACCGTTTCCTTTTTTTTCTAGATTGAAAGATTGAAATCATTATAAAAACAATGTGCTATGAACATTTATATAACAAACAGTATCTGAAAGGTTTTGTTTTAATTCCATTAAAATTAATATTCAATATGGTAATACCAAAAACCTCTATTTGATTTTTGTGTGACATCTAGCACTAAACTTTAAAAAATTTGGAGTTATTTATCGCCATTTTCATTGGATTTATTCTTTATATAAAATTTATCAATATCTCAGATTTGCCTAATTTGACCGATACAATTAATAAATCGTGTATATTTACAGTCTGAGCAGGAAACACTTTGACTGCATTAAGAATGATCAATATACTATAAAAAATGTATTTTAAATATGTACTATACATCTGGTAAAAGTGGTTTTTGTATAGTTTTAATCCGATTGTATTAAAGATCAGCTCATTTTATAATTATTATCGAAAATCTTCTTATCGATACACATTGAAGATGTAAGGTTTAACCTGGCAAATTTTACAAATTTCGAAATTTCGAAAGAATGTTTTAGCTTTCATATAAAAACCTGTGTCAGTACTGAGTTCACGTGAACCTAGTACTAGGCTTAATTTAATGTCCACCCTTATGTATTAATAATTATAGAATTATGTTATGTATGTTCAGTTGGGTTGGCCAAGCGATGAGTTTCGGCGCCGGCTTATCGTTAACAGGCGAGCGTTCACATCTGGCGGTGTGTTTTAAAATATCGTTTACAAGTGTATCATAAACGCTCTCTCAACACTCAGGAAAATATACAATCGAAAGTTCTTCTTTCAAAATTAGTTTTATAATACTATTTTTGAAACAATAATATTTTATTAATAAGGGTATAGATTTACAGTTTAGGTAATGTATTTTTTATTTAAATTTGCTAATAAGCAATTCCAATTATTATTTAAAAATAAATGCATTTATTTGCGGAACAAAAAAACAATGCACTTTTCAGTTCCCCAAAACTTCGATCAATAGATTTGGCTTCGGCGTCTCAATCAGTGTTCTATTCTGAGAAAATCCACTGGGAAATCATATTTTATTCGGTTTAAATAGGGCATGTCACGAAACACAGAAGCAGCTCTTATTCTCTCGTCTCGCTGTGACAAAGTGACGCGACGTGAAAACTCTCTTCGAGGTCATCGCACACTGAATCAGTGTGGCGCCGCGACGCGAGAAAAGCTCCGCCGGCCGCACCGCACCGCACCGTTTGCAAGACGATATACTCCATTCGAATAATTCTTATTTTCTGGCTACAGATTAAATGCTCAATCTTGTCTAAAAATATATATCACAATATAATATATAAAATATAGCTGCAAACCGCACACGCATGCAAATCCCAGCGACGCGACGACTGACGCCCGGCTCCGGGCTGCTACCGTCCGCGGTCGTCACCAGCTCAGCACTTCAGCTCTGCTGTATGTGTGTGTGTGAGTGTCTCAAACGACCTTAGCCAACAATATGATTGATTCCACGCAAGTGTGACAGTTAGATATAAACAGGTCGACCGTTGAGTGTATAAATAATATGTAAATACCCCATCGGAGTTCGGAGTGTGTGTAGAGTGATGTGAGACGTGGAGAGTGTGTATGTGTGTATTACTCTAAGAGCATGCGGCGAACGGTGAAAGTGAGACGGCTAATCGGAAAATACAGGAAAAGTGTTTTATATTTATAGCATATGCATATATATATATTTATACGCATAAACATACATTTTAGATTGTACAATAAATGTAACACAAATATATATACACTTATATAAGCGAGCTGTGACGAACAGCGGAAAACTGCTAGAGACAAGGAAAATATGTATGTGTATATATAGTATGTAGGAAAACACGAACGAGCGTTGTAGAGCGCTGCGCGCTGTGTGAAAAATGATGAATTTCACACTGGACATCGCATTTCGTCAATGTCAAAATAAATAACGGTAATATATCTCATTCTGCCTGGGATGGATTGTATATTTATTATATATATACACACACACACACATACTTATACATATTATATAAATGTGTAAGTGTGAGCTATGGCGATGATGATATTTTCGTGATGTCGAAGTAAATTAAAATATTTCTTTTATTAATAGCCGGCCATTTAGTTGATATATTTGAGGACTATGTGTTTCAGTGCTTGTGTGTGTATAGGTGAAAATCGGTGTGTGGAAATGTGAAAACTGTGTATATATGTGTATTGTGTATATATGTTCAGGGTACACGAATAATATAGCATTTGTGCGTAACTGATTGTGATTACAGTTCAAGAATATGTATATATTCAGGTTCTCAATCATACGGGGAAATTATGATTATGATTTGTTCTTATTATTTATTACATGTTGCGGGAGGAAAGTTCTTTTTTTATATATACAATATATGTACTATATATATTATACGATTTCAGTAGAATTACTTATAAATGCAAAAAAATGCAACGAAATGCAACGAAATGGCATAATATAGAAAATACAATATGTATAATGAATATTGTATATGTATGTACAAAGAATTCACATTTATAGTACGAATTTACTATACATACATGAAAGTGTATATAAAATACTTAAAATATATATGATATATATATTTAGAACGTAAATGGCTAGAGCGAGATATTGAGGACATCACCTTGTCTTTCATCTGCGCTCTATTGTCTTAAGTGACAGCGCAAAGGACATATGGACAGACAGACATGGCACTACTTTAAACCGGGGATTTTGGAAATGGCATCTTCTACTCCATGTAGATTGTAGATATATACACTATAATATATACATATATATATATATATATACATATTATACATATAAATATATATATATATATATATAAACGTAAACATATATATATATACATAATATTTAATAGACTAATTA
>JAAAKO020055869.1:0-10671 GCA_010015015.2 Bolitophila cinerea | reverse complement strand
TAGGCGGCTGGCAAAAATTAATCAATTTGGCCAATTCTGTACCAAACATATCTTATATTTATTTTAATTTATTCTCGAGGATTACTAAAGACATTAATTAATTTAATTTATTATATCAAGGCTTTGAATATATTTTCATTTATTTTGATACAGATTACAAATTTTATTAGGGGTAGAAAACCCTCTTCGTTTACACAAAAATATTTTTTATGGTTTAATCTAAAAATTATGCTTTTATTTTTGAGATAGATAATTGTTAATGTAAACCATAGAATAATAGTAAAAAATATAGTAAAAAAGATTTTTTTTTATAAATTTATCATTTATATATTTTTTATTATTATTTATATACGTTTTATTATTATGAACAATATTCCATTTAAATTTTGTATTCATTTAAAATATTTTTTATTCGAAATCCGTTTGAAATAGGCACAAAATAACGGATATAAATAAACATAAATAATAGTGATTTTCGATTATACTGATTTGTTAAAAAACAGTGATTTTAGAAAGTAAACTAATTAGTCATTTTCGATGGTAAAACATTCCTTTTTTGATAGTAACCATTAAAGGTTTTCTAAAGAACAATATATATCAATGACTAAATTGTACCTAATAATTAATAAATAGTATGATATTTAATAAATAGTACTAGATTTTTGGAAATCATTTTTATTTTCGATTGTACATAAATCAGTGATTTTCAATAGACATTTTTGACCTGAATAATATTTTTGGCGCACTTTTTGTTATTATTTAGATGTTTACGATATTCTTGGAACACTTTATTGGCAGTCCTAATTTCACACCCAAAACTCGACGAAATTATCGTTCAACCTTTTAATCATCCAGCAAATAAAAAATAATTATCGCCAACAATATAATAATACAAATGTCCACAAGTTAAATCCAAGTCATTTTTTTTTAAGTATTGATATTTTATTTTTGTACAATTATTTATTTAAATTATTGTAAATTAAAATTTATTTGGGATAAATTTAAACATCTAGATTAGGAAATATTTAATCTCCGAACATAAAGTCTAACTAAAAATAAGATATAATTTATAATCTATCAAAAATATAAAAAATAATCAATTTTATGAAGGCATAAAATAAAGTATTCCCACAATCCAAAAAAAAATAATTGTACCCACAAAAACATATTGTTTCTAAAATAAATAAAATGTCAACATAAAAAAGTCTACCCAAATGTGTCAAAAATATATTCAGGGTAATAGTTTTTTAAGCCTTAAGAAACATTTTATCTTGAAAAATAATCATTCACTCATAATAAAATCTATATTTTAACACTTTTTTTAAAATGTATCATTTATCCACCAAGTAATTACCGTTAATGCACCATTTAAAATGTATAAGAGAAAAAACAATTAAATAATCTATATTCGTTTAAATTTTACTTATTTGAATTTAAAATTTAATTTAACAGTTTCTGAAATTAATTGTAATATTTTTTTATTGATACAACCTTTTGATAAGGATACCGCCCTCTCACTACAATCTGTAATCTACTTAAGTTAGTACCTTAGTTCCTGTGTACTGGTTATTTGAAATTGGCATAAAAAAATCGCTCTTGAATAAAAATAGACTTATTTGTACAAATTTATAGAAATAAATACGTTGCATTTTTTACTGCGTTATTCAAAAGAAATTAAGAGCATTTTTAAAAAAATATATTTTATTTTTTATTTTAATTTTACAACTTTGTTTTTGTCTTTTGTATCCTTAGTTTTATACGATTTGATGGCAGGACCTTCATAAATTCATAAAAAAATATTTCAGATTTGTATTTTGTTATATTTTGATGCTCATTACTATATTGCTCTTTAAAAGGAGTTTAAAATGCAGTTTCTAATGCACTTTTGTATATAACATTTATAGGTCTTCTTTTTGATAAATAAAAAAACACATCAAACGCACCTTATTCATACACTCGTCCCGGCAGTCGGGCACCTTCAGCTGGGCCAGCAGCTCCTCATGCCTTAATCCAATACCTCCACCGCCGTTGTTATCTGCTTGCACACACGTTATAGCTTCCGCCACTAATATCACTGTACACAACCACACCAATGCACTCCAACCGCCGCCGGCTGGGGCACCTCCACCCCCACCGCCACAACCGCATGGCGTCACACAAATGCAACATTCCGTTCGCACCATTTTAGTGCGCGCGAAAATCACTTAAACTCGATTCGTATATAGTTTCCCGAGCAATCTCCCGCCATAAATCACACTAGACACAATATTTCTGAAAATACTATGTATAGCAATAAATTGCCAGGCCAGTTAAATGCGCGCGCGTGGTGGCGCAACAACGACACTATAACGTATATTTGAAACGGTTATGTTACACACCAAAGACGTGAACTAGCGATAAGGCCATGGCAGCCGTTTTGCTGCACACACGATCCGGCGGAATATGCTGCTGCAGCTAAGCGATACTATTATTATTATCAATCATCTTTCCACGCTCGTAAGCACACACACACATTTACACGAGCACAGTTCTTTCGGTGGATTGAGGATTTATAAAAGCGTTGCAGTGCATTGCACCAGAAAATTGCATTTGCTGCACCAGCTGATCTTACACAATCTTTCTGAGGCTGCTGCTAAGAACTATTCAAAGAGGTCTAGCGAACGTAAGGAACAATGTGCCACCTGTTGTCGAATGGCCTTAGCATAATTCACGTACGACTTTTTATCACGAAATGCATCGCTGCGATAGCCCCCATCCGCATTTATATGCACACACGCCAGCGCGCGCCCACGCGTTTACCCGTTGCGGCTGCCTGCCCCCCACGCTCGGAGGGTGTCCGTCGGGTCCGGTGTTGGTGCGACTGCGCACGAGATGAGGCGCCCGCGAAATAAATACAAAAGCTTCGCGGAGACGACGACAATGACGAAAATGCGCGATGTTTGGGGGAGCCAAAAAAAAAACGCGCGAAGCTCGAATTCGACTCTTGGCTGGAAACCGAGAGGTGTGTATATCTAGCCAAAGCGGCGTACAGTGTTGAACTGACGCGGCGACCGGTGTGCGCAGCACGCTGAACGGATTGCGACGTTCGTGTGTGCCTGTGTGTGTGTGTGTTGCGCGCGCGAAACCCCCTTGTGCGCGCGCCCGTCTCCGCCTGCCGTGTCTTGAGCGCCGCCGTGATGGAGTGAGACGAACGGGACCCGCTCATACGTGTGTTTGCTAAGCCGCAACAAAAGCATATACAAATATACAGTATATGCGAGTATAATATACTCGCAGCAAACATATTCCGCGCAACAAAAAAGGTTGCGTATTATAAATGAGCGCGGCGAATCGTCGCGTCGCGTCGTCGGCGGTGTGCGCGACCTCAAGAGCGCTCACGCGCAGGAGAATTAATTGCAAGAGAGTGAAATATATAATATTTTCTTGGTGGAGCGTATGTGTTGGCTCTCCGCGCAACTCCCAGCTCCAGCGATAAGTGTGGTCGCATGCCGTCGGTAGAGATAGAGAGATAGAGAGCGAGAGCGAGAGTTGAGCAACAAGCGCATCGTGTGGGGGCAAGCATCTTACTTGTTCTCTTTATATGCCTTTTGATATAAAGAGAACAAATAAGATGTCGTTGAGTTTACTTTATTCTGTGTAGGCCTCTTATTTCTCAGCGCCTCGCAAAATTGAAAAAAAATCTCAAGATTTGTTTTCAATCTCGCGGAACACAATACGAAATATGGTCTCAAGCTGTGCACCAACATACACACACACACACACACACACACAAATCATACAGCAGCAGAAAAGAATACAATAATAAAAACACTATATGTAATATTTTCATATAGGTATTAATACTACATATAAATTCTGCATACATATATGTTAGTACATATAGTACATCAAGAAATAAGAGCGTATTAAAATACATATAATATGTTGTATATTTAAATTAATCGCTGTTGGGCACAGAGTTTGCACCTATATTCTCTGTATATATCTTTATTTGCCAGCGTGTATGTTTTTAATTGATGCATGTATTATTTTGTGAATATATACACATTCATATTATAGATATAATTATATATATATATATATATAAATAAACATGATATACGTATATATCATAGATGTACATATATCTTTATATATAGGTATATTCATTTTTTTGTGTATATATTATTCGATTCGCTTTAAAAAAACTTATACAGCCACGCGTAATTACAATTGTAGTCGCAGGCGCTTCTTTGAGCCAGCACAGCGCATCGAATCAAAAAGAGACACAGAGAGAGAGAGAGAGAGGGAGCGACAATCAAAGATGCGGATGCCTCGAATTTGGGACGCATTCATTTTTGTGGGTGTGTGCCTGTTGAAATGTGTCTACTTTAAATTGAGCTGTTTGTTTTAATCAACCTCAACAATAGAACGCAGTACCGCTGAAAAAAGGTATTGATTACTTTTACTCTCACCTGAAAAAAAAACTAATTTAAATTATCCCTTTATTATTTATGGATAAAAATTCTGATCCATATATATATATATATATATATATATATATATTATTTTAATTAATGCATAAATAAAATTGATTGCCAAAAATATGCCCTAAAAATAAATAAATATTTTCCTAAAATCAAATTTATACAGTAATTCAGACAGTCATTCAGACAGTGATTCAGACCGAAATTAAGACAGTCATTCAGACAGTCATTAAGACAGTCATTCAGACAGTCATTAAGACAGTCATTCAGACAGTGATTCAGACCGAAATTAAGACAGTCATTCAGACAGCCATTCAGATAGTCTTTCAGACAGTCATTCAGACAGTCATTCAGACAGTCATTTAGACAGTCATTCAGATAGTCTTTCAGACAATCATTCAGACACTCATTCAGACAGTCGTTTAGGCAGTCAATCGGACAGTCATTCCGACAGTCATTTCGACAGTCATTCCGACAGTCATACCGACAGTCATTATGACAGTCATTATGACAGTCATTTAGACAGTCATTCAGAAAATTATTCAGACTGTCATTCAGACAGTCATTCAGACAATCATCCAGACAGTGATTCAGACAGTCATTGAGACAGTCATTCAGACAGTTATTCAGACAATTATTCAGACAGTTATTCAGACAGTCATTCAGATAGTCATTCAGACAGTCATTCAGACAGTCATACAGACAGTCATTATGAAAGGTTATCATACAGTGATTTCGACCGTATTTCAGACAGTCATTTAGACATTCGTTTCGGACAGTCATTCAGACAGTCATTTAGACAGTCATTCATACAGTCACTCAGACAGTCATTCAGACAGTCATTCAGACAGTCATTCAGACAGTCATTTAGACAGTCATTTAGACAGTCATTCAGAAAGTTATTTAGACACTCATTCAGACAGTGATTTAGACAGTCATTCAGACAGTCATTTAGACAGTCATTCAGACAATCATTTAGACAGTCATTCAGACAGTCATTCAGACAATCATTTAGACAGTCATTCAGACAGTCATTCAGACAGTCATTCAGACAGTCATTCAGACAGTCATTCAGACAGTCATTCAGACAGTCATTTAGACAGTCATTCAGACAGTCATTCAGACAGTCAGTCAGACAAACATTCAGACAGTAATTTAGACAGTCATTCAGACAATCAATCAGTTACTCAGACAGTCATTTAGACTGTAGTTCAAATAATCATTGAAACAGTCATTCAGATAGTTATTTAGATTGATTTTCCAACAGTCAGTCATTCATACAGTCACTCAGACAGTCATTCAGACAGAAATTAAGACAGTCATTCAGATAGTCATTCAAATAATCATTCAGACAGTAGTTCAGACAGTATTTTTGACAATCATTCTGAAAGTTGTTCAGATAGTGATTCAACCAGTCATTCAGTCATCCAGACAGTCAGTTCGCAGCGTGCACCGCCCTCATACGCGAAGCTTTCATTGGGTGCAGTTTGTGTGCATAATGCATAAAATACGTTTAATAAAAATCAAAAATACATTGCATTAGGAAAATAAGCTTTGTCTAATTCCAACTTCCGTTATATCTAAGTAGCCGCTGATCATCAGAAGTGGCATCCGCCTTTTATTAATCTTCGTGGAATAGTTCATGTCGATTCGATATTGTCCGGCCGGCCAGAAATCTGGGAACAGCGACGCCTCGTACACAACATCGTCCGCAATCAAGGATCCCTTGTCAAATAAAAGAAAATTATAAAATATTATATAATTTCTAAATCGATCCACCTCACCTCAATCGGACAGCTTTTAATGGACAGCGTCTTAATAACGTACGTGTAAATTAGCTTGAAAATTAGGCCGGGTTCCTTGCCGGCCAGCACTGCACAAAAGTCGTCCTCCACACCGACCACAAACATTGGTCGGTACTGGTTTTTGATCCGCAAATATGTTGTTGACCTAACCTGCAAAGTCACATCGACCAGGTTAACTATCAGAAATCATATCGGCAGGGATCACAACTTACATACAAACTGGTCAGCTTCAGGCCGGGAACAAAGTACATTCGGACCGTCCATGACTTTGTGGTGCGGTTGATTGGACTCAAGAAACAGCTGAAGTTTGCGATCAGTCCGACGCCTGGGTCTTCGCACTCGAATCTCTTGCCGACAAACGCAAGTCCGCGCTATAAAAATAAATTAAAAATAAAAATATAATTCGGATGGTTCTTCTTATCGGATGTAACAATTATACGCACTGACTGTACATTGAAGCATACATTCAAGAACAAAAAAGCCACGATCAAGAACATTGAAGAAGTTTTAATATTTTTCCTAGTTTATATAAGCACAAAGGTGCGTGTGTGCCTGCGTTCTGTTTGCAAACATTTAAATAGAAGCTTTCAAAATTAGTCAGAAAAAATATTGATATACACGCATAATTTGTGGGTAATTTGCACCAAGTTTCCGTTGAATTGAACTAATCGCTAACGATAATATAATTTTAAGTGATTATTTATGAGAGTTGAGTTCATGGAACTGATGACAACGTAGTTTGGAATAAATTATGTTATTTTGTTGTTTTTGGATTTGCAATGATAACATTAGTAATTGAATAACATGGTATATAGGTAGCTGTGGCGTAATGGTCTAGGTCATTATGTCCATTTTCCAGGGGTTGCGAATTTAAACCAGAGTGTGAGCATGATTTTTAAAAAAAAAATCATATTTCATGGGTTTTGTTGGTCTACGTTTATAGAATCTCCTTTCGGGTTCCATCCATTTCTTCTTCTACTGGCCCATTGAATTTAATATTCCTCGCCGAGATCGCTTCCACTGGGAAGTCCAAAGTCTTTCAATTTTTTTAAAATTGGTTTGCCTTCCGTTTCATTCAAGTCTTTTAATGCTTTCTGTGGAGCTTTACCGCGTCCTCCGGTAAAATCTTCGTTGCCATTCTCAAATTTTCACTTCACCTGAAATTTCCATTCATGGATCGGTGTCACCTATCATTTCATCCGCATATATGGCTTGCTCTTCATCGCTTACCCAACTGTATCATGGGGATCTGAGCATTGTAGTGGTCAACAGTAACCCGAGTTATCCTATAACCGCGGAACAGCTTCAGCGTCGACACCAGCGACTAAAGAATACGGTTGTATCCAGCAGGGCCAACCGTAACTGCTTTCGACCAGAAATGGTATGTTCCAAACTCCTCTGTAAGGCTATTTCTATATGTCTTGCTAATACATGAAAACAGGACGGTTGCTTGAGACGAACGTGCCTATGTTGAAGGACGTTTAGGATGTAGCAGACCTGAAGGTAATCGAGGTGGACGAGGTTCCTTAGGACAAAAGAATGTGAGTTTTCATTCCGGGTAAGGATCTGGAAGGAAACAAGGACATCCTGAAACGGTTAGGTATCCAAAACCCGCGAATCGGCCTGTCCTCTTGGTCTGTTATCAAGAGGGTAAATGTAGCGGGTGTTACCAACAAAATTACCAAGAAACGGGCTGCGTTTAGGATCTCCCTACTGATCCGTATGAACTGCGCGTCAGTTGAAGCCCAGAAGGCTGAGAAGAACATGAGTGCCAGCTATGGCTTCACACAAAACCCTACGGTCCAAAAGATTACAGTCAATTCAAGATGGTGTTCAATGTTAGAGTGTCTCCGAATGACGAGGAGCTGGGTGACACTGAGGCCTATGTGGACTGCAGCGTGGATGACTTGTCCGAACTAGCCGCGGACTAAGAGGACACTCTGTTAAAGAGTTCCGACGAAGAGGAAGAAGTAGTTCTCTAGGTGGATGGCAGACTTCCACCACCTCAAATCCCTTCAGGACAACCTGCAACACTGCCAAGCTGCCACACACAACATCATTGTGGTGCTTGCGAAGTTGCAAATAGACATTGCTCTCATCCAAGAGCCTTGGCATGGAAAGGGTAAAGTGAGAGGTATGAAAATACCTGGATACTCTTCTTATTCTTATCTTATATCTTATATATATTTAACAAACTTTTTTTTTAACTAAACGAAAATGTATATTCTGTATACAGCAGGTTATTATTATGTCTATTTTCATGCCTCTGACGAAACAAAATACACTGCACTGTGCTATCAAGTTGCCTAGGATTCCTAGGATTTAACTACTCGACAGTTTGCAGGAATCAACAAACGATATTTATGGTCTTTGTTCTTTTCGTAAGCACTATTTAAATTTTTCGACAGCTGTTCCTTAATACTCTCGTACGTTTTTTAGTTCATGGGTAGTTCATCTAGAATCTGATCATACCTGGTTCCTGGCATGATCATGTTACGACCAAAAACAAACATATAAGGACTTAATATGGTACAGCCGTCTACTGCTGGGTTCATGGCACACGCTATCTTTTAAATATGCTCTTCCCATGACCGCTGACTCATATTGTCCTTAATATATGACCGGATAGCGTCTTGTTTGCCACCTCCGCAGCATTCGCCTGAGGGTGATAGCTCGATGTCAACCAGTGTTTATCTACCCAAAAATCTCTTATACCCGGATGAAACAAACTGTCACTAATTAAAACCTCTGGGTACCCAAACTTTAAAAATATATGATCCTCGAGGAACTTTGAGGTTAAATTGGATGAATATAGACAAATTTAAAAAAATGTGAACAACAATTTGCAGCATCGTATATTTCGACTTCGACCTTGTAATCAGACCTATAATCTATAGCCAACATTTGAAACGGCATGTCGCTGATTCTAAATTTACCCATCGGAGCTTGTTGAATAGCATTGGAAGCCTTACACAAGTCTCATGACTGTACATACCTTCGAATCTCAGCCTCCATATTGAGCCAATAGTATATTTCACGAATCCGGTTTATCGTTTTGCCGAACTGAGTTTTTGTGACACATACGTAATTACCCTTTCTTGTCCGCCTACCTGCTACCACAATACCGCACCTCGTAATAGTTTATTAGTTAATGTTAATTTTAAAATTTTCAAAAGAAAAATTAAAAAAAATATTAATTTAAAAATGTGTGTCAATGGCCAAATTAAACAGAAGCCAAAAATTACAACAACAAAAATACCTATGAACAAATCTAATAAAACCAAATGAAGCATTGCCCTCTTTGTCAACTAGAGGAGAAGATCTTTTGGCAGATTTGACAATAATAGTACAACAACCAACAATTATTAGACTTAACATGGAGCGGTTGCCAGACGCAATGTGTGTTTGCTTTTAGGGTTTCCTCGACCACGCTGTTGATGCAGTTTAGTGCTGTTTCGAGGTACCTCGAAATAGTAGCGGTGCATGGTTATGTATGATCGCAATCGAGGTGTTTGTCGTGAAGTAAGCAAGCAGCTGAAAACTTTTCAAGGTATAAAAATCCTTTTTCACTGCTTGATATCAAAATCGTCTGCGTAGGTAATCTCCATCGTCGACCTTGTTTGACCAACGTTATATATTGCCCACAGATTTGGTATATGCCTATGAAACGTTGGTATCAAGATCATGATCTCACATCGTCTCCATGATCTGATGTACACAAAATATCTGGTCCAGTTGTTTCTGATCCCAAACTGCTAGGATTAGGGTATGAATCTCTTCCCATTGCACATCTTCTCCATATTTTATTAATTCTCTACAAATATTGTCGATGCCTGGAGCTTCTGTTGTTCTTCAACGTTCTTATTCCCCTAAATACAATCATCGAATTATCTGTGGTACCATCTATGGTAATCCACTTTCAGCACAACGGTTGACGACGTATTCATTGCAGCAAAAGATCCTTTCGTCTACGTCATTGCAGTTTGTTATATGCGGCTGGTACTCTCTACGAGCAGCATTAACCCCTTGAAAAACATTCTATTCTCATTGAGGCTATTTCTTCTTGGAGAGTATCGATCTGCTGGCACATAAGGGCACATTTCTTCAAACGTATAGTTCTGTCCGTGTATTTTTCCTGGCTGGAGCGAAATTTGTCAATTTCTGATGTGTTCGCCGAGCTAGGTAGCGCCTTTGAGCATCTATTCTAGCACGAACAAAAATGGCGCACTCATCGTCTTACCAATGTGAAGGGCTGTTCGAATTAAAAAAAAAAGATTTTATTCGATTTTGATTAATCGATTTTTCATTTTTTTTAGCGTTTTCTAAGCCTTTGTATAGTAAATATAAATACCCTCACCTTCACACGTAATTTTTTTAACTTTGCCTGGTAATAGTACAAT
>JAAAKO020055858.1:0-10672 GCA_010015015.2 Bolitophila cinerea | reverse complement strand
CGACTATTTTTATATCTTTTATTTATTTTGACGTTTTTTGTATCTATTATAACATTTTTTTATTGGCTTTTAGGTAATTTTTTGTGTCTATTTTTTCGGTATCTAATAATTAGGTGGTGTGGACACGATAAAAAAGGATTTTTAACAATTTTAACTTTTGTGTGAACCTACAATTGATACGACAACCGTTTACAACGTTGTGAAACTTAATGGATAATATTATGTGTAATCCAATCAAATAAAATTTTAAATTAAAAACGATTTAAAACATTTTATTAATGCAACGATTAAAAAATATTTTATTTATATTTTTTATATTGTAACGATAAAAAAACATTTCATTAATAAAAAAATTTAGGTAGACATTAAATCATTACTTAAATGTGATACCTCCATAACTCTGTACAGAGTTAGGATGAAAATCTAGTACCAAAATCAAACTTTCGAAATACTCCATCTGACACGTAAGGGTCCAATAAGAGGATTTCTATTCTATGACTTAAAATCCGTGTGCGTTTTAAAATCCGAAAATATTCCTCTGTAACTTACATCTAAATAAAAATCTATCTCTGCACTATTCAAGGAAAGATTTGTGTAAAATATTTCAACATTGATTGCATAAGGATTTCGGATTCAATTATCCTAAATTGCTTTATATCTGGCAAATATCTCAATATGTTTTTTTACTTTACCTCGAAACAGCTAACATGACTAATAAATAAGGATAATCCCAGGAAATTTTTAGGCAGGGTATTGTCTACATTTGGCATCATATTTGAAATTATATTTGATATAAATCCAAAAGCTATGTTTACACGGTTGGAAGATCGGCCAATAGCTGTCAATAATCTACCAATAAGTTTCCAACAATAAAATGTCTGCCAACGAAAAATTGGTAGTTTACACGATTGGCAGAAAACCTTCCACTTCTATTGGCAGATCGATACCTTCCAATAACGTCGGAAAATAAAAAATTGTCCGTTTACACGGTTGGTAGATTTCATCCAATGAAAAAATGAAAAAGTTGATAGATTCGTCGGTAAACGTTGGCAGACCAATAAAAATGCAAACATGTAATGTGAACCTATACGACCATTTTCTTTTTTTGAAAACGGCAAACGTTAACATATAAACATGAGTAGCACGCACATATTGGGATCCTTCATGCTTTCTAGAGGTGCTGTTTTCGTGAAGGACACATATCAGTCAAACAAGTGTAATTATGAGGTTATGTTAACATTTGATAATAAAGTTAACACAGATGTATATACAAAAAATTAGGTTAAACAATATTTTGGACAGTAGAGTGTCCAAACATGGAACAACTGTTACCGGCGGCGGAGGCGGAGAGAAGGTAAACGTGGTAGAGAAGAACATGGAAATTGCCCAGCCAGCTTCGTCCAGTACTTTTTGGCCCAGTTACGAAACTGTTCGAAAATAAATATTTATTTTGGACTTGTTATTTGACGAGGGAATTTTATCGGGCCTTTGAAACCTTGGAAATCCACAATTTTGCCAAATTCTACAGCACCTTGTCTTTATCAAAGCGTTGCAGGATGGATTTGCCAACATTGCAGCAAGACTTTTGGTAATTATTGTGGGTTGTCCCTCAAAGTGGTCAAGTGATTCTACAGAGCCATAATTAGACTCCTCGCAGACTACGTCTATATCGAGTGGTGGCACAGAGCACAGAGCTTATCGACCAAAATGCAAATAAAAAATGTTAACTACTGGTTTGAAATGCATATCTATGCAAAAAGAACCCCGCATCTGCTTTGGAAGGCATATTAGGGCTGTTATCTCTTTATCGATGCAGAATCTAGGATCGAAGGAAGAAATGCAGTAACTTAGGATGTTAGAAGTCCTCATCAAAAAATCACGCCGCCATCTGGAGGGATACAATCATTTTTAGGCCATGTCCTCCGAGAGAGTATTTGATTCAGTGTACCCCTCTTATAGCAGGGAGAGATGCCCCTTCGCATATTATTATTCTAAGCATTTGATCCAATCCCTCTTATAGAAGGGATATGCCCCATCGCATATTACTATTCAAACCCCTTCACTAAAAATATTATCATCTTTCTTTATATAATTAAACTCGTTTTCTAGAGAAAACATATTTTATTTTGCTCTCAAATCGACCAATTTCTATTTCTTTTTTTTGTTTTTAAGTTGAAATGGCTAAATTGCCATGTTTGCTACGATATCTATTATGTACCTTTAAAGAAATATCATTTCTTGCAAAGGCAGAAGTAAACTTTTTTTAATTTTATGATGAAAAGTCTTCCAATTAGTTGGCCATTGAAAAATGTCAAAACTTCGCAAATTTGTCAATGTCCAATGACCTGCCAATACCTGCCAACGACTGCCAACGCTTAACTAACAGACAATGCAGAGTGTTTAAACGATTGGAAGATGTCTGCCAACTTCATTGGTAGACAGTGATCTGCCAATGGTCGCCCAATAAATTTCATCCAACGTTGGCAGAATAAAATTGTCCACGGTTGACCGAAATGTATAGCCAATTTTTTGTCCAATATTGGCCAACCTTCCAACCGTGTAAACATAACTAAACACTTTTTATGGGGTAACGTTTGACGGCCAATACTGTCTTCTAGATTTTCTTAAATCCAAAATCAGCCATTTAGCTTGTTGATGTAGCCATTGAAACAAAAAATGGCTGTATCGCTAAACAACATTTTGTGGTAAAAATGTCAATCAAATGCAATGTTGTTATCGGCTAATTTAGTTAAACCTAAACGCGCGAACCCTAAGGAAAAAACCTGTATTAGCCTCATGATTTTCCAAAATCGAAATTATTTTCAGAGTTTTTAATTTTAGGATTTTTGTTTTCAGAATTTTAATTTTGACTCTTAAAATTCAGGATTATGATTAAAGCCCAAAAAACATCTTCTCGCAATGTTAATTCGTTTCAACTGTAAGCTAAATTGGTACCTGTGCTGGAGCAACATTTAAAAAGACACATGTGCATGTGCAATGCGTGCCTCTGTGCATTATGCTGTATATTCAAATAATTAATTATCAGTTCATAATGTCCATTTATAAATTAATGTATAATAATTCAAACTGTCACCGTGACAGCTATACAGCTATACAGCTATAAATGACTTTCTAAACAAATCTATGGCCGGTGCAATGTTCCCGCGTATTGCTGCTGCTGCATAAACGGAGTGTATTCGAAGTGCATCTTGGGCGGCAACCCGCTCACGCAGTAAATATTGTCCTCGAATGCACAAAATACGCGGCATAGAGAGACGAACAGCCTGCGCGATTTATTGATTGTTTGCTATGCTGCCGCACGGTTGCTGCTGCATTGTTGCTGCACCGTTGCTGCACCGTTGCTGCACTGTTGCTGAATGACTTGTTTATTGACTTTTCGGAATTACGCACTATCTAAGCATTGTGATTATAAACAAATAAATAAATTAATTTCGAAAATGGCTCCGGGTATACAAAATCTAACGTCGTCTAACAATTTAAATATATATATACGGATTTGTATGTATTATACTATATAAATAAATACAATTGCAGAAATACACGTAAACTGATTTATGGCTGTTTGTTCAATAAACTCGCCGGTGATTTAGTTACTTGGCTGGCGTTTTCTTTGCGTGCGCTCTTGTGCGCGCTTGCGGTCATTATTCACGCAGCAGCTTTTAAACTTCAAAAGCATTATATATACACACACACACATACATAAGACATATAACTGTTTGCGTGCGCGGATATTGAATTAGAATTTATATCTTCGGTTTGAAATTGAGCGGTTTCGATGCGGCCGGACCGCGTTTGTGGGAAAACCGCGCGAGCGCAGCACAAGGGCAAGTATTTGTGAGTGCGCGCACGACTTTTCGGCCGCAGGCGTATAAATCGCGCACTACTTTCACGCGCGCAGCCGGAAAGGAGATCCCCTATTAGAGCGCGTGACTGTCATCTCTATTATTATTCACGATGCGATGCGAGTGTATATACGTTTTATATAGGCAGATATATATATTTAGAGAGATGTATTGAATCGTTCGACAACAATATTATTATTATTATTATTATTATTGTTTGGATTATTATATTTCTTGATGCTATTTAACCACAATAATGTTGAACGTATATACACTATTACAATAATATTATTATAGACATATATATATATATATATATTTATTGAAAATATCTTAGATAAATACGCGCGAGCGCAATAGCAGACGAATTTGTCTGAAAGTAATAAGATTTATTTCTCTGTTTACAATGATACATCGCCGGTGCCGAGAAATGGGACAATGAAAATACTTAATGTATACTTAATCTTGGCGCTCGTCGTCGGTGCCAGCCACACACACACACACATATACACAGTTTTGATATGATTTTATGAGGTATATATACGCGATTGTAGTGGTGAGCTATGCTATGCTCTCTATGGGAATTGGATCGAATTTTTCATTTTCATTGTTTTGTACGCGAAATTTCAGCGGCGTGCGCTCGCCATGTCGTGAGAAGTTTTCTATTTTTTATGTATGTATAAATATGTGTGCATTTGTCTGTGCGAGATGACTTCAGCATCTTATAAACAAAAAACTGATACGTTTGTATCATTTCTTTTGTGTGTCACCCATGCAGTGCTCACGCTTGCTGGATTTAAATGCTATTCTTCCGGTGTGTTATTGAGTTTTGATTTATTATGATTTATTTTGATTTATCTTGATTTGTTTTGATTTTTTTTGATTTGTTTTGAATTATTTGGAATTATTTTGATGTATTTAGATTTATATTGATTTATTTTGATTTGTTTTGAATTATTTGGAATTATTTTGATGTATTTGGATTTATATTGATTTATTTTGATTTATTTGGATTTATTTTTTATTTAATTTAAAATATCTTGATTTATTTAGATTCACTTGGATTAATTTTGATTTGATTTGATTTATTTTAATTTATTTGGATTTATTTTGATTTATTTAGATTTATTTAGTTTCTTTAGATTTTTTTGAATTTAATTGGTTTAACTGATTTATAATTATTCATTTAGATTTTAGATATAATATGATTTATATTGACAAATGATGTTTTATTTTGATTTAATTGGATTTATATCTTGATTTATTATAATTTGTTAATTTGTTTTTATTTATTTTAATATTTTTTATTTACCTAGTTTTTTAAAGATTTATTTAGATTCATTTGGGTTTAATTAGATGAAACAGTTTTACATTGATTCACATGGATTTCTCTGATAAATAATTTATTTTGATTTATTTGGATTTATATCTTGATTTATTAAAATTTGTTTATTTGTTTTGATTTCTTTATTTACCTGGATATGGATTTTTAGATTTATTTAAGATTCCTTAATTTACATTAATTAATCTGTTTTTTTTTTTTAATATATGGCAATTTATATTGATATATCTTTTTTTTGATTTATTTGGATTTATATATGAATTTATTATATTTTTTTCCTTTACTTTGATTTACTTTAATTTAATTTGAATTGTTTTGATTATTTTTTATATTGATTGTTTTGCATTTATATGGTTTTATTTTGATGGATTTATAGTTTTTTACTTTAATTTATTTACAATTATTTAGATTCCTTTGGATTTAATTTGATTAAATTGATTTGTATTGATTCATCTGGATTTTTTTTGATATATTGAAATTTATTTTGATTTATTTGCATTTAAATATTTTATTATATTTTTTTTCAATTTATATTGATTTATTTTAATTGTATTTAAATTACTTGGATTTATTTTTATATATTGTTATTTATTCGAATTTATTCTGATTTATATTTTTTTTTTTATTTGTTTTGAATTATTTAGAATTATTTTGATGAATTTGGATTAATATTAATTTAGTAATTTATGTATAAATATTTAAATTAAATTACTTTTTATGTTTAGTCAAGACAAAGGATTAACTTGTAGCAAAAAGAGATGGAGACCAACTTTTGTGCGCATTGCATTTTTTGGGCTAACACTAGCACGATTGGAAATATTTTTTATAAAAAAATAGTTATTTGCAAGGAAACACACGACACAAGATGCTTATAATAATAAACGCATTTTTCATCATCTGTCACATTATTTATTATAGATCTTCTTTTATTTTTTTTTTTTTGGCCGAGACGATAAACATCCATATTATATATCAGCAAACGTCATGAAATTAATGGGTTCGAAATTTGATCTGCAATACCGACTTATTTAGCTAGTCTGTCAGTTATCAATATTTTGTTGGCCGTGATTTTTCTTTCTTAACCAAACTGAATCCGAGCACTGATTTTTTGGTATATTGTGATTTTCTATTGATATATTTTGATTTATTTAGATTTTATTATGATTTATTATATATTTTATATTTGTCTTCTTTTTATATTAATCTACTTTCATTTTATTTGAATTATTTTGATTAATTTTTATATTGATTGTTTTGCACTTATCTTGATTCATTTTGATATATTTATAAATTTTTACTTATTTTTTTTTAGATTTATTAATATTTATTTAGATGCCTTTGATTTAATTGGATTTAATTGATTTTTATTATTCATCTTGTTTTTTAGATATTTAGATATTTTAGATATTTAGATATAAATTATATTAAGATATTTTGATTTATTTGGATTTATATATTTTATTGTTATATATTTTTCATTTATTTTGATTTATTTCAATTTTATTTGAATTATTTGGAATTATTTTGATATATTTTATTTTATTTTAATTTAGTTTGATTTATTTCGATCTTTTTTGATTTATTTTGATTTATATTAAACATTTTTTTTGATTTACTTGAATTTATTTTTATTATTAAAATTTATTTTTATTAATCTAGATTTATATTGACTCATTTGGATTTCTTTTTATTGGTAATTTATTTAGATTTTTATAGATTTTTTGGAATTTATATGGATTTATTTTGATTCATTCTTATTGTTAAAAAAATATTTTAATTAATTCTGATTTATCGTGATTTTTGTATGACTTACCCAGCGAACTGATGACATACGTTGCGGGCGGCTTGAGGACGCTGCGCGCGTAGGCGCCACGCAACACCTCGAGGGCACACGGTTCAGCCGTGACCAGCAACATTCCGGGCGCCACGTGACCCGCATACTTGAGTGCTCTCGTTGCGGCGGTTAATGGGGCGTTCCACCAGCACTGCGCATTGGCCGCTAGGAAATTCTGCAAACATAAAAAAACATATATATTAGTATAAACAAATAAAATGGCATCGTAAATAATATGTAATACATGCATTCGCGTATTTGCAGCAGATATATAGCATAATTAAGATAATATAATATAATATAATATTTCCGCTGACGGAATCAGCGCTCACACTTTGTATCTTTTTACTCTACTACAGATATACATTTATAATGAACCATTAACACTGTTTAGTTGCGGCAAAACAATTATTTATGTTTTTTATGCATTAAGATTGCGTCAATATTATATTATATTATTCGCATATAGACAAAGTTTTTGCGCGCACGCACAGACAAATTAACGCAGAACCGTTAGAGTGGTATGTGCGCGCGCAGTTGTGCCGTTATAAAGACTCCGGAGCGCGCGCTCACGGCCGGCAAGGTGTAATAATGAGACTGACCCATAATGAGACGAAGAGTACATGCAATTTCGCAGAAGAGTGTCTGGAAGTATTTGTAATTAATTAAAGAGGTGTCTGAGAGGTGCAATAGCGGTGCGGCCCTTGCGGCGGCTGCGTGTGATCGCACCGAAGATGGCGACGATCGGAAATGAAGTAGTTTTTATAAACATATTTAATTAATATATAATCCACCACTGATGGATATAATTTTATAAGGCCATAATATAATTAATGAATGATTAAAACCACCTATTTTAAGATTTTTATAATTGTAGGGATTGGTGCAAGAACAATCCATACATTTTCTCAAACATTTATTTCTTATTTTTATGTTGTTATATTTAATTTAATAAATATTTTTTGAAATATAATATAAAAAAGCAAATTGAAAAATAAAATTAAAAGATAGAGAAAATAAGAATATCGAGAACATAAAATCAATTTTGAGGATTGTGACCTACTTGCACCAAGCCCAATTGATGTTTTGACTAAAATTAGTTTATGATTATTAATTTATTACCGTTCAACGTCCGTCTAACAGTGTCAGATTTGGATGTTTTTTTGTCAAAATAGTCTATTAAAGTAAGCAAGCATGTTGTTGTTGTTTTATATCGTGTGTATGTTTGTTTTGCTTTTCACGCTCCTGCTCAGACGAAAGCTTACGAAGACGTCTGGAAATGGGCTGACTACATGCTGATGAGCTCTCTCTGTGTGGTGGAGGCTTGTTGACATGGTCGGTTGCAGCATGACCTTTAAACACGACGGAAGATGCCCTCTATCAAGCGGCATGAAAGGCAGCTGCAACTGCACCTCAAGCCAAGTCTTCAAATTTTCGTGGATAAGCTGACAGGTGAACCAGCAGACAAACATACATAACACACGAGCTGAAATCCCAAGCATTTCTACGTGAAAATAATTAATTTTGTAATAGATGCATGAATTTGCGGCACCGCATAAAATGACAGTTCTCAGCATACTATATTTTAAATATCTTTTATGGCCGTCCCTATTTTTATTTTAGTCTGAATAACGTCTTCTATTTTTAAACTTTCTATATTAGTTTCGCGTGTCTGTGATATTGCTTGCTTGCTTGCAAGGATTTTTTGCGGCGTAATTAACCAACTTCCTGTCATCGAATCGAGCTGAAACTTGGCTCATGAACTTGTTGCCAAAGACAATGCATTCTATTAAATTTTCCCCTACCTCTCATTAGGGGGTTACCAGATATGGTCAAAACCCATAATTGGGCAGAAGGGGTAAAAATTTAAAAGGCACTAGTTAAGTATTCTTTGTAAAAAATATTTAACTTTGTACATTTAACCCTTTGCTGCCCAAAAAAAAGTTAGGGGTGGTCAAAGTTAGTTACATATACCAAGAAAATAAGAGTTGAGAATTTATATGAAAAACATTGTTGCTTTTTATTTGTTACATTTTGATTGACAAAAATAAAAATCGTAATGTAAAAAAATATTAATTGTAAATAATAAAAAAAAATGTGTCAATTTAAAAAAAACATGTTAATACAATACATTATATTTGAATTAAAAATACGACAACGACATTAATATCGAAGCAATCCCATCAGTAATTTAATTGTAATTGCATCATCTATCTCTCTCACACATTATATCTCTCACTTTTTCTTTTTCTGACCTCTCTTTTGAAAACAATTACTTAAACACTCTCTCTTCCGCTTTTCCTCTATTTTGCTTACACTATCAGATAAATAAATTTAAAAATAAGTAAAAAAATAAAAATTGTAATATATACAAAAAATAAAGGTGTATCTTAAACGGTGTAGATTTGTATTTTGGGCAAACATATATAGATAAGCTCCAACTTTATGAATGTACTCAAACATAAAATGCTTTTACGGATATTACGAAAACATGTTCCACGATTGCATTCAATTTGTTATTTATTATTTCTTTGAAATGTTGTCAAATATTGCTTTGAGTCATTTGTTACACAGCATAAATATATATTATTAAATACAAATACTTTGCGAGCGCAGCCTTTATTGATAAATTATATTAAACGAGTATAATACCATGCTCAAATATTATATTCTAATATACATGTTTTGTATTATTGCAATTACTCATAGATTGTATAATTAATTTGGCACAGTGAGAAATTATTATGTACACATTCCGGAAAATCTTGTATTTTTTATAAATATCGTTTTTCTTATTCGTTGTTTAATTTTCAAATACTATTTTTTAATTCTAATATTTTTGGTTTGCTTTTAATTTTTGTTTCTTTATTTTTATTTTTAGTTTGTATACTGCAATTGGGCCTGCCTACTAGTTTAGAAATACGGGATTTTATTTGGATTTTAAAATATATGGGATATCGACCTCAACTCATCCCGTAACAATACGGATAGCGGATGTCATTATCAGAAGCAAGTTGGACTATAAGGTTGTTTATTGGTTGTTGTACTTTTAATAATAAAAAACAAAAAATGGCTAAATCAACGTTTGGCATTTAATTCGATTAAAAAAACGGATTCACAAACGCAATCTATCATGTGCCGTTGTTGCAAGTTTTAAATATAATATTAATGAGGCATTATGCAATACTAGATTGATTGACCATAATATGTGCACGATGTAGATGTATTTTCAAAATATAATATATAACCAATGACTATTCAAATGTATGTGTGTGTTGTTGTTGTAAAACATAGACTTATTCGTTGACTATGAAGCTCTTGCACTCTCGAGAGCATACACAAAAAAAATCCGAAAAAATAATGTTATAAACGGAAATAGTCAAATTCACACAAAACATTCAATTCGCACAGATTTTGCCATATAGTAACATAGCACACACATACACTACACATTCACATACATACAAAAAACTTTGACAATGAGGCATAAATCTTAAAACGCTTGCGCTAGCGCCTTGTTTACATCAAAATCAAGGAGTGAAAGCATTATTTATCGTGTGCTTCACGCAATGATTGCAATATAATGTTTGCCTCTATCCCAGTCTCTCATTTGCATATGTGTTATTGTATTCT
>JAAAKO020055847.1:0-10672 GCA_010015015.2 Bolitophila cinerea | reverse complement strand
TTTGCAGTTTTTTATAAAATATTTATTTACTTCTGTTTACAATGTGATTATACTCGTATTGCAATTGCGGTCAATGAGCTCCTTTATAAGATCATAATCATAATATTAATAAATTCCCGTTTAATTATAAATCCCGTATATTTTAATTTGATTTTTTTGGTAATTGTAATTTTTTTTTGTTTTTTTCTTGTAGATATTGCAATACGGAATTTAAAAATACGAGATTTTGAATCCAAAATCCTGTTTGTGTACTTATATGTTGCCAGGTGATAACTGATGATCTAACCGTGGGATCACGTAAAAAGCGATCGTTCGATATCAAAGAAAACCACGTACGTTGAATAGGCAAATTCTTCCATTTAAGTAAGTTCGCTGTTTTGTTTATGGCCTCTAATTTTTCCAATTCAAATTAGAATATCACTATTTCGATCAATATCGAACGTTCGCTTTTTTACGTGATCACTCTGTAAATGACTAAACGTTGTCACCATTTTCGAGTACCCGAAAGAGAGATGGCTTGGTACGTAGCAGATAACATAATCTTGTCAGGAACACTACATCCTACATGGATCATGGAGCCAGATTGTGAACACAAACCATATAATCAAAAAAAATGCATACCCATAACCGGACACGAATTTGGGTCTTTGGCGTATGACGCCCTAACTAAAAACCATTACGCCACCGCTACAACTAGCGTTCTGTGTAACCTCAACCTTAATGAGTTAAATATATTATTGGGTGTATTCGTTAAACCAGAAAAGACTAAAATGGCTAAAATTAATTTTAGATGGGCACTCAAAATAGATGTATTGATTGTCCTTATTATACGAATTGACAAATTCTCTGGCAAAATCCTTCAAAAGCCTATCAGGCAATTGCTAAAATAAATTAGAGTTTTTCTCTACAGTTTTCTGCCTTTAGATTTGCCCCGTCTTCCTCCTTAAACACACACTTACCCCCAAAAATTAAAAAGAGCAATTTTAACATTAAAACATTTGCACCTTAAGGGGTCTTTTTGCGGCACGAAAAAATATAACTTATAATTTATAATATATTGGAAAGGGGCACTAAAGTTAGGATTCGCCAAAAACCATTATCATAAAAAAACAGATGTGTGGATCTACCTTCTATATGATGGCAATTTGTATTGGCATTTTTTCTAGTTCCATGATAGCCAGTCGCATATCTGATAGAGATAGGCCGCAGGCAATACTATAGCGGATGGTGCCTTGTCGACGTGTGAAATATGCCTCAATCTGAAGCGAGACCATATCGCCTTAATAAGGATGCAGTCAGACTACGTAGTCTCAAAAGTTCAAGAAGAATCCTATACAAAAATGGTGTACAATTTTTTTTAATATTTCAAACATCCGTCGACGAAAATAAAACTAACTTTTTTCATAACAAAGGACATTTTCAAATATATATATATATATTTCTACAACACTTGGTCAAATGTGCGCCATCTCTATTTACATATATCAAACTATTTACAAGGTATTCATAATTTACTTTAGAACATCCATTCCGAATCTCTCAATACAAATCTCAACCGCACCGTAAACCATCAACAAGCGCCTCTCGACCGCTTTGTAATGCTTATCGGTTAACGTTGGGTAGAGCAAATCTAATTTCGTTAATTGCTCGATGAGTTCCGTTAGAGTTCCGCCCGTGAAATGAGAAAGGCGATCCCAAGTTGTCTTCCGGATCCTGAAAACAAATGATTGATTTGTTTAGTCGAAATATATCACATATATGAAAATATACGGAATTACTCACATGCAACACTGGTAAAGCGGAGCTAAGATGTCGATAAAATCCACACTAGGATTACCGAACCCTTTACCGTTGTCCACTAGCACGACGCGGTCATTTCGTGTCTCGTAATGATGCCGATCGCCGTTCTGAATTATAAAATCAAAAATTGCAACGTCAATCAAATCCAGTAAACGTTGTGCTGCAATTTTACCCTTCAAAGGTCTGTATTTAAAAAGAAATAAAATAAAATAAACAATCTTATATGAACGCCAAATCCAAACTTACTCGCAGTATTCCATTGAATCTTCCCATTCGGCACGTTGATTGTCTTTGTAAGTACGTTGCCAAGGTGATCGGTATTTGGCAAGATTTCCCGGAATCAATTGCAGAATAACTCCTTCGATAAAGTGTTTGTCATCGCCGCAAACGGATTCGCTTTCCTGGCAATAGAAGCACTTACCGTAAACGCAATACTGGGTTTTATTGTCTATCAAAAACAGTGTAAGTTGTATTTTAAGGGGTTACGTAATAAAAATGAATATTCTTTTCTAACCATTCAGGATGAAAGTATCATGCAGTTCTTTATCGGATTTCTTGTAGATTTCTTCTAAGCTTATACGTCTACCAACTGCAATCGGTGTCCAGCGCATATTTAGAGCAGCTCCCAAATAGAATGAAAATATTTCCGAGAAATGTCTGTCTTTCCCGGAGTACACCAAACCATCGATGGACACGCCATGTTCGTACCACTTTGGCTTAAATATAACTTTTTGATTTCCGGCCAATGTAAGCAACATTTTCATCTGTGTTCCTCTGGGTGAGTTGCGTGCTATCAAAATGTTTTCCGTTTGCAGAGCATACAAAAGTTGTCCCATTGTGGAGTCACTTTCCGGATATATTTCATTGTCGTCTGGCCACTGCAATAAAAAAACAACCTTTATTTTAGATTTATCTAATTATTATAGTTATTTTCACAAGACTTACATAATGACTTATATCCCAGACAACGGATACGTTATCGTATCGAGCCGGTTTGAAGTTTCGCAGCAATTTGTTCCGTATCATAAAGTATCTCGGATTCCGGTTCAGGTAGACAGGTTTAAGAGTTTTCACCGATTTCCGAATGCGACTCTCGACAAACGACACTTTATTGTATTTACTGTGTTGGGCATCTTTGGCAAGTAGTTCATCGTTTAAACGGTTTAAAAAATAAAAATTCAAAGAAATTATGAATAAAAAGAGCAATAGAAGCAGACCAAAAACCAGACATATCTGTTGTTTTGTCATCTGAATTTCATTTGAATGAAATATCGTGTATTTTTAGATAACGAGCAACCCGAATGAAACTATTATCATCTGTGTTCTGTTAATTAGGTAAAATTCATTTTAATTGCAATTTAGGTTTGTTGAGCGCGCGCGCGCACGGAATCTTTGAAGCTAAAAGGGCACACGACTCGAACAGCTGCCAAAAATGTCAACAATTTTACAAATTCAAAACAAAAACCCCGGCGCTCGACGTCGCGCGTGACAGGTGTCCGTTTCCAGTGTTCACACACACGGTGATCGGTTCGGTTGGGTTTACATGTTGGCATGTATTAAAAATACATAATTTATTTTAATTTGTTTAATTATTTCGTAATCAATCACTAATACAAGGTTGTTGGGCATAATTAAGCCGAAATCCTCTGCCTACAATGGCATCATTTGTCCGGACCGCCAGCAAAATTGGTCCGGCACTGTAATCCGTTACCGGTGCATTGATTGTAAAGTCTTCCGTGATGCTGGCATCGTTAAATCTTTCGCCACAAAGACGTATTCCGTTAACGGCTATAAAATCATCGCCGCAATTATAAATTTCGGCTCCTGCTTGTCCCGACGGAATTGTACTCGTTCCATCTGAAATGAACGATTATTTTTTTTAATTATTTATAGTTTGACAACCGGAAGAAGTGCGAGGGACAGACCTGCGTCCACGTTGGCTAATTCGAAGTCATCATCATTAGTATATGTCAGCACACAGTAGCCCGGCAGCCGTCGAATGCAAATCGCATAGTTAAGGTTATTCTAAGAATTGATATAAATATAAATTAAATTAATGTGTCAACACGGAGAATCGATTTAAACTGTTTTGATGGAATAATAGGGCATTAATGTTATACATAACCAATGCACTTTACATGATACTTTATAAAAACAACAAACAAGTAACCTTTAAATTATCATATCAAAAAAACATGTAATAGAAAAACATGTAATTTAAAAAACATGTGATATAAAAACACGTAATATAAACAATTCGATATATTTGCAGTATAAGTCAGCATGAAAGAAATAATTTTTAACCAAATTTTCACCAAATTTTTCCTAGACATATATTTATGAGAGGTGAGGGAGATAAAAAAAATCCCATGCACTTAACCCAAAACTGCACAAACGCCCCTTTCTCTCGATTGAGTTTTTAATAACATATTTCAATATTTAATTATTTTTACAGATTTTAAGAAAACAAATTAATTCTATTCAATAAAATAAATAAAACGAACCTCTCTATTTCAACCGAATGAAGTATGCACCATTTCAAAATAAAATGAAATCGAATGGAAACAGAATCCGAAAATGACGTTTCTACTTTGTTGTGACTTTATAAATTGTGATTGGAAAGTGTTTTTTGGTGCTGTCTGCTGTGTTTTGTGTAATATAAACAATTATCAGTAAAAGATTAATATGCATAGTTTCTACCTTAATTTTATATTAGCTTTTGCGTTCAATATTTTAGAGCATAACTAAATGAATGAACCTGATTTTGTGTGAGTGCTATTCCTAACTCGATCTTTTAATATTTGTATCATGTACTATAGAAATTTTTGTTTGTATACACCGTATATGCAGAACATGACACACATTTAAAATAAAGTTATTATAATTTATTAAAAGTATACTTGCAAAGTAAACGGGCTGACGGGTTTGAACGATCTGGGCTGCATCTTCATAGTTAAAAGTCTGTATAACATTCTCTGCTTCTGTGTAGTATTGTAAACAGTTTTGTGGTGCCAAATTAGTTTGTAGCTAAAACGTATCGGACGAAAAAATCAATATTTGATTTTGATTAGACAAATGCCGCGACCTTTGGCATAATTATGCGTTGATACTAACTTGCGATATACGTATGTTAAAAGCTCGAGGCTCAGCTGTTGCCGTTAGTACAGACAGTAAAAGCTTCCGTTCTAAAGAACTGGAAACGTCCACGTATACTACAAATTTGCTATTTAAAAAAATGGCTAAAGATAATTAAAACAATTTTACTGTGTTGTCCTGTATTGATGCCACAGATTATTGGAACAGGACTGTTTAGACTCTGGCCAGACACTATAAACAGATCATCCGTACATGAACCGTATATTGGAGGTTTTAGCTGCGTTTTTTATAAATTAAGTTCTGATTAGTATATTGTGTGAGTTTAAATAAATCCTAAAGAGCTTTACCTCAAAAAATATAAATTCAATTAAAACCTGTTGCACACTAGGCCAGAGTTGAACGGTAAACGTACAGATCAGTCGAGACGTACTGGCTGCAGGAAAGTCTGGACTTATAAAGTAACTGATATTTTGGTCCGTCGATCCACCACATCCGAATTGAACTTTTAAAAGTAAATTAAAATATTTTTCATATTCTTATAAATGTTTTCTTTTAGTAGACTTACAAATGCAGCAAACCCCAAATCCACTAGCACAGTTACCAACCGCTACACCGCCGAGTTGTTCGCACTCAAAGTCATGATAACACGTACCGTTCAACGAGGTTAACGGTGCATTATCCGATGAACATGCAATATTTTCGAATTTGATAACATTGAACAGATTTAAGAAGCGCTCTCCGTTACTCGTTGCCAATGCAGAACTCTTGACCGGATTTAACCCGTACTTGAATAGCTGTTTCACCCGACTGTTAAGGAACTGCAAAGCTACCTGGACTCGGGACGGCTGCTTCATAATATTTGTTGACTTATTATGAATTTCATTGAATTCATTCAACTGCAATTCACCAGGCTTTTTCTTTGTAAATACTTCGTCTAACGGAATACTGTTTTCCAAATTCGTTTGATCAAAGACGCTAAGATGTTGTAACTGATTAGAGGTACTGTTGACTACTTCCAAGTCATCGGTCACTGTGTCATCTGAAATGCTATTTACCGTTGGATCTGAAACTAGATCACGCTCTTGATTCCCTTCGTCGTTTCGTCGAATTTCCTCGGGATTGTAACGAATTCCGTAGGCTTGTCTATAGTTTATGTAATAGGTGTCGTTTCTAGTTCGATTCAAATTTTCCCGCATTCCGCGTTTTACATAAAAGAATTGAGCAATATTTTTCTCTCCTTTGCTATTGGTTTCGATTAAATCGTGTCGCGGTCGCTTTTCACTAGATTTTTTTGCTTTCGCCCAATCACTTAAATGCTTTACACTCTCCTTTAATGTTTCATTCTTTAAATTGTCTTTTTCGTGTAGAATTATAGAGGAGTTCACGGCACTTGTATTTGGAGCTAGATACCTTGCCGTCCTCACGAAGGACTCATTTTCAATTTGCTTACCGTAGCTCAGCGGAATCAGCAAAAATACGTTGATAAAGAAATTAATGAAGGTCATTTTTATAATGGTAGCTTCATATTCTTGACTTAAATTCGACCGATGAGTATTATTTTCACTTACTCTTCAAAACGCACTCCCAATGACAAAGACCACAGATAGACTGATGCATTCGCAATATTAATCATTCTATGCGACACAACGACCGACGTGTATATCGGACACGGTGTGATTTGTGCAGCCATGCTTGAATTGTGGAGCATCTGTGTGTGCGAGGAGACGACGACGGTACTCGGTGTAAGACTTCTTTGCAGGTCTGTGTGACAATAACCTTGACTGATTCAGAATAGCATAATTTCCGTAATCCGTATCATATGTTTTAGCATTATATACAGTTAATTAAAATGATGTGTTCGTTGGGCAAGTTTCGCTTTAAAAGATTAAAAGACACATATTACATTGTTCGTTTGTATTTAATAAATATTAATTTATTTTTATGCTTTATTTGAAACTGGAGCGAATGGCCTTTGAATAGGTTTGAATAATTATTGTAAATTGGAAAATGCTATCATTTTCATTATTAATTGTTTTTAATGTCGCGGTATATTGATTTTAATACGCTTCTTTTGCCTTTTATATAATTTTGTTTTTTACACTAATACTCTTTTTTTAAAGCGTATATCCTTTTTTCTTTTTTTATGGATTTTTTGATATATTGGTTGCATGGACTAATTGAAAATTTTCCAATTTGTCACAATCAATTTGGTAAACATTTATAAATAAATATTATTTATAGAATTTCTTTTTTACATAAGCAAATCTGCTTTTGTGCGCATATTTTGCGATTAATCAGCCATTGTATTTCTTCAATAACGATAAAATGTTAACGTCAGAGCTAAATAGTAATTATAAAATGAATCAAATAAGACATTAGGAAGAGATTTGGGATTATTGGAGCAAATGATATGGACAAATAGGACGATATCAATACTACAATTATTTTTTTATTAAAGACGGATTTGAGAGTGAGATTTTGTTGGCGTTTCGAAGGAATCCGTTTGCCGCGTAATACAAAAAGTGTCCGAGGCACTCGCACTTCAGCGACCTAACCTAGATCAATATCAATATCACAAAAAATGAGGCCATTTTTATGAGATTCCCGATTCCCGCATGCCATCGGCTCTATATAGATTGTACGCTTATTTAAATCCTATTATAAAATGACTCAATCTGTCAAAATCGATGATTAACTGATTAATCACTGATTTTCTATTAGCTCTGATCAAAGGTGAAGGACTGAAGAAATCGGCCCTTAAAAGAGGCAAATTACCTCGCGTAATGTGGTGTACAAATTTAAAGAATATATGTAATATTTCGCGAATACCGGTAATATATCGCTAATATTTTCTATAATATTTGTAATATTTTGTAATGATTGTAATATTTTGTAATATTTGTAATATTTTATAATGTATTCGCGTATCTGATTGGTTCTTCTTCTTTATATTAGTGTTAGTTATGTGTGTGGCTGTTAAGGTGCCTCTATACACGGGCTGTACAATGCACTGCCCTACGGCTCAGCAAATTTGCACTTTTTTTGTATTACCGCCGGTTCTATTACATGGGCTAAGGAAATTATCAGCCGAACGGGTGTCTAATAAATTTGTGCAGCCCGCGATTTTTAATGTAAAATAAAATGCAACATTTATTGCGTTCCATTCTATAAAATTATTCTGACCAGCTCCCGTATTTTTATTAAATCTTATCTAGTGAGTGACTTTTAAACATCTTGCATATGTAAAGTTACATATACATATGTATAAAAACGTCACTCCACTCACGTGAGATTTGAATTATAATATGGCTTCTGAAAAAAAAAAACAAATCTTAAATGTTGCATTTTTTTAGTGGAGGAACGAAAACGCCATATATAATATGCTCTAATAGTACGTAATATGACGTAATATTACGTAATATCACCAAATATTACGTAATTCACGTAATAATTTGAATTATATGTAATATTTAGTATTATTTTGCAAATATTTTTATTATTTGTAATATTTCGCGAATTTCTGTATTATATTCAGAATCAAAAATGTACAAAAGTTTGCCCCTCGAACTTAATATAGTAAGTCAGCATTAAAAATACCTTAAATGATTAAAATGTTCATGGAAAATACAAAAAAGAACCACGTCTGATAAAATTACCGATTAAAATAAGTAACTAAGTGTACAATAGATTTGTTTATAAAAAATTTTCATTTTTTTTTTCATTTTACTGGCTATTTTCTATTTTTTTAGTTTATATACAATTTTAATAGAAAAAATGCTCTCAATTTAGTAGGTACTATAATTACATTTTGGAGTTCTTAAAATTTAATTTATAAAAGAGAATTTAAGACCATAACTTCAAATCCGATCGTAAAATATCTAAGTATATTTTGTTCTTTAACCTAATTTTGTAGAACATAGTGGTAGCGATAATGTTCAATTCCGCATACCGCAAACGATTCAGATATAGTCCTATAGTGGAGCTTTTTTTCTCGAACACTCAAAGGTTATGCTGGTTTTTTCGAAACCTCCTAAATATCAAGACTTTAAAACGTTTTTAAGAAAATCACTGAATTACAAATTTTAACCTATTTTATTTGAAGGTTTTTTGTAATTTGAATCTAAACACTTCAATATAATTTTACAATCGCCACGTTTCAGTGTCCTACCTTAAATGGTCAAACCTTTTAATTGCCTACTTTAAATTGTTCCTTTGGTATAAATATAAGGTACTTTTATCCCTGGAAGGGACTTAGGGCACACACAAAGGTACGGAAAAGATTCCTGTTAACGGCCAGGGCTTTTAACGCCGGTCAACTAGTACCCGTTCGTGCCAACTCTCTCCAAGTTTCCTTCGGTCGACCTCTTCCAAGACTGCCTTGCGAGTTCCATTGCAGAGCTTGAGCTGCAATGTTGTTTGAACCAAGCTGCAAGGTGTGTCCGATCCACTTCCACTTTCTACGTCTAACTTGTGTTGAGACGGGATCTGGATGGGTACGTCTCCATAGATCTGTATTGGAAACCACCTGCGGCCATCTTATGCCCAAGATCCGTCTCAAGAAGTAGTTAACAAAAGTTTAAAGTTTTTCGGTCAGGGTAGAGGTAACTTTCTACGTCTCGCAACCGTAGAAAAGAACCGATTTCACATTGGAATTGAACAATCGGAGCTTCGTACGATTTGAAATCTGAGTTGATCGCCAGATAACGCTCAATATCGCAAAGGCGGCTCGAGCTTTGTTGACCCGGGCACAAATATCAATATCTGTGCCACCATCAACCGTCAACAAGCTTCCAAGATAGCAGAATTTATCAACAATCTCAACGGGAGTACCGTTGAGTTGGATGGGCTGCCCTCGTTCACTTGTGTTTAGCCGCATTTCTTTGGTTTTCTTTGCGTTGATCCGAAGGCTTGCAGAAGTTTGAAGGTTCTGCATCATTGAGTCAGCATCTTCGTAACGATGGGCTAGAAAGCAAGCATCGTCAGCGTATTCAAGGTCTTGTAAGGTGTCGTAAAAGCCCCATTGATTTCCGCGATCTACAATAACGTCATCTAGCCTTGCGATAAATAGCAGTGGCGAGAGAAGACATCCTTCTTTCGATATGGAACTGTACCCTCGAGAGAATAATCTTTGCCAGTATCTTGTAGACCACGGTCAGCAGACAAATACCTCTCCAGTTATCGCAACTGCTCAAGTCGCCTTTCTTGGGTAGTTTAACGATGATTGCAGATTTCCATGAATCTGGAGTCGACTCGTTCTCGCATGCTTGGGAGCAGGATCTCCGTTGAAAGTGACGGATCCGCTTTGAAGACACTGGATTACCGCTGGCATTTTTAACGGGATGTCTCGTGTTATGTTAGAGCTCCCCATGTCTCCCAGTCTAGCTGCGGCTTATGCTGCTGTTACTAGCCCGCTGATCTGTCTTCTCTTGTCGCGTTTTATACTTCTCTTTACGAGACGGTGCATCGAGGAATATTGAGCACTAAGCTTGGCGCCAGACAGTTTGACTTTCCATTCACGACGCTCAGTAATAAGGCGCCATGACTCGTCAGAAACTCAGTGTTCTTTTCCTTTTTGCCATACTCCAACGACCTCATCTCCACTGCTGCGGAAGAAATTAATGCTTTCTCACTATCCAGAAAGTAGTAAATTGTTGTTCACCAGTGCTACTCTAGTCTTCAGTTCCCTGCAGAACCGTTGTTTGACCTCAGGGATTTTTAGTCTAGCAACGTCTAGAGAGTGAAGCAATCGATGTGGTCGTCTTTGTACTACAGCTGC
>JAAAKO020055836.1:0-10673 GCA_010015015.2 Bolitophila cinerea | reverse complement strand
GATTTATAAATATCCTTTATTAGAACTATAAAATTGCTAGTTTTAACTGTATATTTACTTTTGTAAAAGAGGATATATAGGTACGGTTACCATTTGGGTTGAGCTAAAATACAGGACAATAAAATGTTTTTTTTAAATTTAAATGTAAAATATAAACAAAATCAGTACAAAACATAAAAAATGTCCTGTATTTGTTAATGAAATCCAAGGAAATATACAGTCCTAAAATACAGTACTGTCATGGTTAATACAGTACGGATGGTCACCGTATATATAGGGTTCCTGTAAAACTACTTTAATATTGCTAACCTTAAAGTCACAACTATATATTAGCTTATATATAAAAACTTATTTAGAGAGACCCTATATTTCAATTTTAATGTTGCTTTTTATAAATTTTAACTGTAAATTTGCTTTTTTTAACCCTAGGATAAGCAGCTGATTTGAAGACGTCTGTAACTCAGCCGGCTGGAACTCGACAGGCCCGCAAAATTTATATTGAGAGCTTTTGGCGGTATTTTTTCGGCAGATGTTCCGCTAGGTGGGATGACATAAGTTTCACGGACAAAATGCCCATGGGCATTATTTCTGAAACGAAACGGACATAAAGCCAGGTCTTATGTCCGTTTTGACATGGCTCTTATGTCTTTTACGAAAAACAAAAAGGAATATTTTTTGAAAGCTTCTACGGCTTTCCGTTCTTTAGTAAATTATATTATACTTTTTGCTTGATTTTAGCTTCGATAAAAATAAGCATAATCATAACAAAATAACTAGTAAAAGATAAGCAATTTATTTCGTTTCGGACATAAAACCCATACGCTTTATGTCTCTTTCAAAAAGACATAAAGCCCAAAAAAGTGGTGCCTAAAATAAATAATAAATTTTACAATGAAACAATTTTATGCCCAAAATATTACATTTTTTTTTCAAATAAAAAAAATTGTGACAAAAATATATTCTCTGTAATAAATAATATATATTTGGGGCACAATAATATTTAAGATAAACGCAAAATATGGTGGTTATTGCTCAGCAAGTCTGATTTGGACGAGGAGAAGAAACAATAATCATGAGCAGTTCTATTTCAGTCCAAAAGATGATAACATACGAACCATTCTAAATCGCACTGTAATTCCTGTGCTTATGTCAAAACAACATCTGTTGAATAACATGTGAAGCTATAGTCGATTTAAGCAGCAATACCAGCAATTTAAAGCAAAATTAAAGGCTATTTAAAGATAATAGGTTTTTTCATTATGTATAGCTTATTTAAAGGCAATTTAAAGGTAATCAATTTTTTCCATTTCTTATAGCTGAAATAATGGCTATTTAAAAGGATGCTAATGATAACATTTATAAAACACATACTTTAACAAATATATATTTCGCTAAAACTTTTACATTCAAATTTAATAGCAGAATTAAAGGACATTTATAGGAAATGGGATGGTTTTTATCATTTATAGCAGAATAAAAGTCTATTTAAAGAGAAAGAGAATTGTAAAGCATATTTAAATCAAGTTAAAAGTTCAATTAAACTTAACTTTGGTATTTGCGGTGGTTTTTGTGTATCTTCTATAGGTCAGCGCGTTAGGTTACAGGCTTGAAAACATGGATATCACACTGCGTGGGTTCGAAACCGGGTGCGGTCAAAACGGTATTTTCAATTGTCAATTGCTAATAATAACTCTATTCTATCCCTATGTGTGATATAGGGGCCGTAGTATGCTTTTTCACACTAGACCACTAGACACTAGACATTTTATGGGTTCAAACGATTGGTCAGACATGGTTAATGTGCTGCTTAAGCTGAACTGCTTCAGTCTTGAAGCTAATTTTGTTCGAGCACTCGCAACACATCATCGATTGTTAGGATTCGTAATTTGACTTAAAAGCGATTCTAACAGATTTTTAAAAGCAAATATATATATTTTTGAGATATATCTATGTACGAAGATCTTTCTTTCCATATTTCTATAGAAGGCATCAATGTCCTGTTGTTCGAAAACGCATTGCCATTTTAGAAGGCTATTTATAGCAAGAGGAACCAATTTATTAAAGTGCATATTCTAAAAACACTCGATATACAAAATCTGTTGCCGCTGCACGGTCTTGAACTGACCTCCATATTATCATATCTACCGTGCACAAATCCGACGCTTTGTCCTTCTCGGCTATTGCGTCGGCCAGACTGTTATGTACCACGTACCAATAAAGTAAAAAAAAATGAGGAACATTTTTTACTAAAAAAGCAGAATGCAAATTATTTTAAAAAATGTGCATATTTTTGGAAAGTTTGTTACTTGGGATCTACTAAGGCAGAGAAAATTAAATTAATTTAAATAAGCTGTCATTTAAATGATTTTAATACAAATTAAAAGCATATATAATAATGTAATTTAAAAAATAATTTAGAACCACATAAAGTTAATTGAATCCATGATATGACATATTTTTATTGGATAATAATATTATTATACTATTCATTTGATAAATAATTTAATATTTTATATTTAAAACGTTTTTTATGTCTCTATGTTTTTGGTCCTAATTTTTCTATGTCCCAACGTTTTTATATCTCAAGGTTTTTTATGTATCAAAATTTTTTAATGTCCGTGTCCGTTTCAACGTTTTTTTGTCCCAACGGATCTATATAACTTGGTGTTTTAAGAACAAGTATGGTATTTTTTTTTAATATGGTTTTGCAAAGTACATTAACCTATTAGCTATTTTTAAATTATTGGACAGGTAAAAACTAAAACATTTTTAAATTCCTTTGGTCCTAATTATAGAGTAAAAATAAATATTACTTAAAAGACAAATAGTTTGTCATCCAACAAAGTACCTTCATTATTTCCTAATTATTTTTCCAAACTAATTTTATATAAAAAATGACCACATAATACTTTAATATTATACTAAGTTTAAACTCATTAAAAATAGGTTTAATCCCAATTTATGTGGTTTACTAAAATAAAAAAAGCCAAAAGGTAAACTTTTTGTTTATGGTGTAGTTATAATCTTTTAACCGTGTATAAAATAACAGCAATTTGCTGTGTATGCGTGTATTACTATACAGTACTCCGCAATTATTTGCACCCTTGCGGCCGGGAAAATATATCCTATAGCGATATGTCTGTCCACGCAAACAGACCCCAGCTAACTTTTCGTTATTAAATCACATATACAATACTATATTCTATATCTATCATGGTATATGTTTATATTTATTTACATACAAGTATGATCTAGCTATATACACGGTATGTATAAATGGTATTTATTTTCCAAGATTATTATGTAATTCCCAATCTTATAATTCCAATTTATGCGCACGTTATAGCGAGAAACCTGCGTCTCCGGTAAAATGGATATATCTCGACGTAATTCGTGCTGCTACCGCATCTAAAATTTAATGAAACCTCCCGATTTGTCTGTACCCGTCCGGGCCTCTTTCCATATCGTCGGGAAAATTTTCATTGATAACGCATGAGACGATATAAACCCAATGTATACATAGAATGTAGATATCTATATAGAATGTAGATGTAGAACGTAGATATATAATGTAGATATGGAAGGTATTATACAATGTATTTCTATATAGAACGATGATAATCCGGAACCCCAGGGCTGGAGCGCAGTTGCGGTGGTGTCCTATATAATAGTATATATACAGCGTTGTGTACAGCGCATATAATACTATATATAAATATATATACAAAATATGATCTGTATACATTGTACGGGATTAAATACGGTAATATATAAATATTGCGTTATGCACATGAATTTGTCGGATCTGCGTGTTGGGGCAGGGAAAACAATATAAGCCAGCCGCATTAGATATTAAACAAAACAAATATTTTCTCTTATCATGCGATTGTGTACATTGAAATTAATGGTTGCTCAATGTAAAATATGTTTTACTAAAATAAAATAAGAAAACAGCATTTCCTTCAAAGTCAGTGTGAATGTGTGTGTGTGCCTGAATCTCTAAATTACTCCTGCGGGACAATGATATACGGTTATCTTTTAGGTTTCCTGCTGGTGGTTTGTGTTTGTGTGTGTTCAACAAACAGCATCAGTCTTTGCGCGCAAATACAAATCAACCGGAAGAAGCTTGTGCAAACGGCATACTGCAGAAGGAAAACACTACGCGTATAATTTTCACATAACGGATTTTATGTTTGTAGATGGTGCGTGTGGTTGAGTGTAAAGAGTTCGCACCGCTAGCTCTATATAGGGTTTTCATGCAGAGAGTAAATATCTCCCATCTCAAAGGCATTGTGTCTTCTTGAAAACATCCAAATTATTCAAATAAATAAATATATTATATATATATAGCTAAACAATGCAAACACACACACACACAAACAACAGCGTCTTGACACGGGCATAACGGACATATTCTTTGTGTGTAGACTGAGTTTACCACCTTTCCGTGAATATGTACGCACTACATTTCGGCACGTTCGTTTTGGGTAAACATCGCAGCGCAGGCATACGCATTACGCATACGCACCGCATCGCATCTCACACACGCACTCACGCATTCACAAATATTGCTTTTGCGGTTTGTTTGAGATGCTACCTAAGCAGAGCATAAAATCGTTGGTATGAATTATGCATTGAGAACGGTTTTTTTTTTGGTTCATTCGTTTGTCATCTGATTTTTTGTTATATGAGTTTTTAAAAACATTTCCGGGAAAGATAGGTGATAATAGAAAAAGTGTGAAATCCTAATAAATAATGGATTGTTATTTTGAGGTCATGATTTTTGTTACACTTCTAGTTTTTTTAGATACAAACTGTTTATTAATTAAGTGCAGTAAATTACAATACTTTTTTGTTTTTTCTTCTTGGTTTAAATATCTTAAACTTAGCGATTTTTACCCAAATAACCAAAATCTCCAAAATTGTACCATGTATGTATATGACAAAGATGTGATGACAAAAAAAGAGACAGAAAGTAGCACGCTCTTTTATATTTGATATTTTTTGAGATTTTGTGTTTGGAAATTTGCTTTTTGGTGATTTTGTGTTTGTGGATTAATATTTGGGAATTTTATGTTTATATAAAAAATCCCAAATTGAATTCAATTCAGTGTCCGTTCTAAGATTTTCTAAACAAAATCTCCAAGCACAAAATACCTAAGATTTAAACTATTTTTAGGGTACTTCAAATAAAGGTTGATTTATATTTATATCTATATGTTGGGTGATATTGGAAGGGATCTCTAGCAACCCAAGGTACCTAAAATACCTAATAGAACGTTAAAAGTCATTTAAAGTATATAAAATAAATAAAGATTTTCTTTAAGTTTACAATAATATTTTGGCCATTCTTTAAAAGAAAGTCGAGTCGCCTTAACTGTTGTATCTGTTTTGTGAACAAAGCAAATGTTCTTTTAGAGTTCATTTGAAGCAACTGGAGTCCATAGTTCTTTAAAAGTACATTTAAAGTAGCTTAAATACTATTTTTATAGTCACACCACACACTATATTTCAAGTTTGAAATATACTCCAAAAAAGGCAGACAAATACTAAACACAGATTATTCCTATAATGCGCTAGAAACATTTTTATAATACAAACAATATTTAAACAAGAATCAATGGATGCATAGTAAGATACAGGTTTGGCTCAGCGGTACGCACTTCGGTTCTAGATTCGACATTCGCAGGTTTGAAACTCAAGGTGGACAAAATAATGTACTTTGTAAACTAAATAGAAGTCAGCGGATGCGATGTTTCAAAAAGATGTCTCAGTAACATGTCTACAAAATAACAATAAAATCAAATACATATTTTTTTAATTATTTATTTCTTAGGACTATTAAGGTTCTTTAAGTGTAAATTTTACGGTACCTTAAACTTAAAAATTAAATGGACCATTAAAGCGTATGATTTATTTAAAGAACCGTAAATCTTCGGTTGGCAAAGTACCTTTAAAGCACAATATAAAAGTGCTAAAGGGCGGATGGGCTTCTAGGGATCATCTACTATGAGCTGTCCATCAGGGCAGCGCCAGACCACACACATCTTTAATTACTCACCAGCAACCATTTTTTCATATCCATGACAAAAGTTCTTATTGGTTTAAAAATCACGATTGGCTGAATGATACGATTGGACGAAACATGATTGGCCAAATGATACAATTGGCCGAAATTGTAAGTACATTATGGGCTAGTGGGAGATATGTATTCGGTTAATAGTGTGTCTGCCAATCGGGTTTCGGCAATCATTATCCGAACCCTAAAATATCTGTAGAAGCTGCACATTATTGACAAAGATAGTCAATCACAATTACAATCGAACACATCAGATCTTTATTGATCGAACAGTGTAATACTTTTAAATCAAAATAATATACATATTTTTACGTTTCTTTTTTGAGCTGCTTCCTTCAAAAGAGTCCCATTTATTTCATTTTAGCCACTATTTTAATATTTGTACTACCTCCATAGGGCCCTAAAAAGATGTTTTTGTCCCTAAAGTTCCAAGCTGTGCTGATTGTGATTACAGATACACAGCCAGTACAATTTGAAGTCAATTTCAACAAAAAGTTGTGGTTCCAACAAAAATCGTTAAACCAAAAAATGTATCACAAATCACAATACATGTCCATATGTCCAAAAATAACAGAATTGTAAATAGGTCTCAGGTTGGTGTTTTGTGTATGAATTTCAGATTTTTTCTGATGGTAATTTTTTTATAATTGTAATTTGGTCAATTTAGTTTTGGGTAATCGCCTGCCACACAATTTGACGACACACAAAATATAATCAGTAAAAAATCAATGCCACCACCACGGATACAAGAATAAATTCGATGGCTTTTTAGGTTGAGAGAGTTAAAGCAAGGTACTAAGATAAGCTGTTTCGACATGTCATGCAAATAGGTTATAAGATAGTGGTAATTAAAATAAGTTAAATGCTCTATAAAACCCATTCAAAATTAATATACGAGTAGCCAGAAATATATATCTAAATTTACAGTATATGAACACAGTTTATAGTCAATTTACCCTAATTATTATTAATTCATTTGACCTACACTCCAAAAGCATAACAAAATAAGAAAATGAAAATATCATAAAACTATATTATATATAGATATATAATATTACGTCCTTTTTACGGAACAATTTAGTGCCAAGTCTTCGTTATAACAGTACACACACAGCACAAACACATACACACACATAAACCTCCTCATATAGTTTAAGATGCACCATAAACTAAACTTGCAGCCACTGTACTTTTTTATTTTGGTGGAACAGAATTTATTATTTACAGTCGTGCGCGTTGTAAATAATAAATAGACTTTATTATGATCATTATTTGTGTGTACTCGCTCTTGTGTTTGTGTGTGTGTGTGTCAGTGTGTTTTAGAAGTTGTGTGCAGAACGTGTGTTGATGGTCGGTACGTGATTCCATCCATATTTCTAAATTGCGTTTGGCTCATCAAAGTGGACAAAAATATAATGTGGCCGAGTAATGGTGAGTGCGCGCCCGTTGAGATCACTGAACTTGGTAAAATTCAAAGGCTTCCGACTGAAAGACACGGGCGTTGCGGTGCCTCAAAGGCCATTTTACCACACATACACTCGTACACACTTTAAAGATCTGCTGCTATTACACGCTCTGCTGTAATATCTTTTAAACCTCGAAGGCAAACGATCAGTCGATCAAGCACTATATAATTTATAATCAATCGATCATTTATTTATAAAAAGAATATCCTAAAAATCACCCCTTTCGTTAATGAGTTTTTGATGTTTGTATTTATACTGATCAAACAACGATCAAGTCGGAATCATGAGAGAACGCAATCATGCGCGATCGATGTTTACGTTTGTGTTATTATATATTGACACGCAGTTGGATGTTGGATTTGATATTATTACTCAAGAAAAAATATCTTTATATCTTTCAAAGATATGCATGTAATTAAAAGGCAATCAGTCGGCGGTTCATCGGATGATAGTTTTTTTTAATTATAAATTATTTTATTTTATCGATCTATGATACGAAATAAATATGTAAATAAAGTCATAGCAAATGGTTTTTAATTTAATTTGGTGTAAGATTATTAAATTTACAAAATAAAATAAATTTATCATTTTTTATACATAAAATACTCGTAAGTTTTTCAATCGATCTATCTCTGAAAATATTATGTACAGTTATAACAATACTTAAAAACAACAGCAAATATCTGCAAATTTTAAATTTATTTGAAAATATTAAAAAACAATACAGCAGCAAATTTCAAATTTTAAATATTTTGTAAACTGTATTAGTGCATTTATAATTTACATGAGGCACTCTTGAAAATATGTAACATTGGTTTTAAATTATTGTATTGTTTGCGATTAGTACTAAATATCAATTCTCGCAAATTTACATTTATCTTGATTAACAGAAGTCAAAGTATTGTATATTTGCATTTTTTATTAAAATAGAACAATAATTGTATATATTTTTTATTTTACCGGATCCAAATATCGAGGGCATTAATTCACTTATAATATAAAAAAATATAAAAAAAGAAAACAAAATAGAATTAGATATTATTACTTGCAAATACATAGAGAATAATTCATCAATATCTAAAATATTAAAATATATACAATCATTTTTTTGTTGCAAATATCTAGAAAATGTATTTGGAAAAAATGTCAGTTTATTTTTATTAATGTCAAGAAACAGTTAAAATAGAAATTTAGAGTATTTATAAATTGCATTCAAAAATACTTCGATGATTTGAACTAAGCCATGATTTTTTTAAAGTTCGTGCCTTTCTCGTTTCTGTCTTCTTTATTTGCTAATATTTATTTATCGTGATAAGAATATCCAATATTTATAAAAATATTATTCTACTTTTTTATAAAAGAGGTTCTCACTCAGTGTCCGTTAAAAAATATAAGAAATTTATAATTGTTCTCTATTTTATAAAATATATAATATATTAGACGTCCATTTTGAATTATTTTTCGTACATTTTTTAAATATATAAGAGATTTTTTTCTAGAGCAAAATTTTGATAAATAAAAAATGTCGATAGATTGTTTATTAGCAGCATAATGAAATCAATTGCAAATTAATAATCTTATATTTAATTAAACAACATTCTAATGCACATGCAATTATGCATTCATCACACTTCAGTGAAACGTTGTGTAGCAGCACGCACATCAACGTACGTGGAGGTCTTTCAGGTGAGCACCATAATGACTTCAAAAGTGCCTGCGGTGAATAAAACCAGGCGCACGCCAAAAGATTCGCACGCAAGACAAACAACAAAAAATGCTACATTGAGATGTACATTGCACACGCACATTAGTTGTACGAAGTGCAGTTCAAAACTGCATCCGCACGCATAACCAAAACCCGTTGAAATTACAAGAATTAAAGAAAAGCGCGCGCACGCGTAATTCGCGAAACAAATTTGACTTTTGCACGCGCTCAAGATTTGGACGGCATTTGGAAATAATTACAGGGCTTTGTATGTGTTTTTAATGTGTGCTGAATTTCTGAGATGCAGCATAATATAATATGTTGAGTTGAAGAACAAGTATGTTTTTGTGCAATTTTGATGAAAACCTGTCTGTTGAGCACACATAATATGAAGATCGCAAGACCCATTGTAGGGGAGGCTGGGGTGTTTTGTGACAGTTTGCGCTTACAACGCTTTACTCAAAATATACAATAGCTAGGTACTCATACTAAAGTGCAATTTGTTCCTTATTTTATTGCACACGTTTCAATTTAAAAAATATTCTAATAATTGTTACACATTATCTGAAATTATAAGATTAATAAGACATTTCTTTGTCACATGGCGACCCACTGGGTAAGATGTGACACATACCGGGGTAATGTGTGACAACAAATTAAATTACCGTTAAGCGATCTTTTTGTACTTGTATTTCGAGTTCATTAAGTTCATTTTTAGGTACATTTTAATCAATTTGGTTAACGCCTAGTTTCTATAAGATCTATAATACCGTTAGTTAAAATTAAAAAAGTTTAAAATTTCGAGGTATATTCTCTATAGGTATATTTTCATTTTCAAAATATTAGTGAAATTCAAGTTATGATATTGTTAATATTTGCAGCACAATAACTAAAAGTAACAAACACCAAAAATACTTGAGTTTAAAACATATTATTTTTATACTGTCCATTTTAACTGATTTACACAAACTGAATTGAGTTATTGTTCTTAAACTCAAACATTAAATACGGACCAAAGGTAGTACTAGATTTGTTTGAATATTGAGCAGTTTCCTTGTACATTTCACCCCAGTCTCCTCTATTCAGAATTTCTAAATTTATGCTTAATTTGTTTGGAATAAAAAAAATGTAAAAGACATATAGAACGTCTTCCGTTGTACTTTTTTAGTTTGATAGATAAAAACGGTATTAATTTGGTTTGAGTATAGTCAAGAGTATTTTGGGTAGTCAATCCATCCAGACGAAGGGCAAAATAATATCATAAAGGTTTTGGGGATGGAATCCATTTTTAATTTAAATATTTAGACCCTCAGCAGATAAAATAAAAATTTAATATTTATACAATGTTAAAAATGATTATTATTATTTTTATTTATTGAATAAACTGAGCAGCTTTCATTATAAACTATATTTATATGTATAT
>JAAAKO020055835.1:0-25367 GCA_010015015.2 Bolitophila cinerea | reverse complement strand
TATTGTAATTTATATTATCGTTATTATATTCTTTTTGTATTAACAATTGTCTGTAGAAATTACAAGGCTACCGAAATAAAAAAAACAAGCTCTCTTCAGAACCAACCCTATGTTGGCGTTAGATGCCTAAGTAAATAACACAACTCAGGATCATTCGATGTTGTTTTCAAAGCTTAAAGCTATTAAATAAACAAAATATGTAAGAGTTCAAGGCAAATTCAATGTAATAGTTACCAATTTTTAGGCGTTGTTATTTACAAGAATCTGAAATCTCTTAGAGCGTCTCTTAAAAAAACATATTTAGATTTTCATCATGTTTTTAAAGCCATAACTCTGAAGTCGATAATCTATATAGCCTTAAGTTGGCTCTAAATAGGTATTGCAAGCCAGTTACCTGGTTTAACTGGTACTTTTGAGGGAAATAAAACCAGTCAACCAAAAAAAATAACTGTTTTTTATTCTGTTTTTTTACTCTTTTTAGCTTGTTTTTAACATATAAAACTAAAAAAATATATATTTGATCCCGTTTAAGAATAATTTTAAATTGATTTTAATGACACGACAGTTTAGGGTAAGCAAAGCTGATGTAAAATTTCAGAAGATATTGAAATCTGCCAAAAAATGAGTGAATTTTCTTATTTATTTATATTTTTTTATTTTTTCCAATTTTTAGATTTTTTTAGTATTTTTTCTTGAATATATTTCAATACTGGATTTAAAAATTCCGGAATTTTAAAAATACGCTTGGGAATTTTTTTTTATATGATTTAGACTTTATTTGTGTTTTTTTAATCATCTCTTTTAATTTTTATTAATTTGTTAGGTACAAAAAAATGTGGTTTTCATAAAAAAATCCGAAAAAACCTTTTTGTAAATTTTTGATAATTTTGCTATTACTAACTCTTAATAAAATCCTGAAAAATTGAATTTTCAAAGAACTCAGTATGACATTATATATTATATATACTCCATACTCCAGCTCATCTATTTATGAGCTGTTTTTGAGACGATGGTTCCGACATGGATCCCGTGCTCGACTGAGCCTTATGCTACAGACAGCAGACCGTGCTTGGCATGACTTCATGCCTGTTATGTATTTATTAACTTCTGCGGAAACGGCCTATGCAACAATATGCTCCGATTTTAAAAAGAAACGCAAATAAATTACTGATTTCGACAATTTTGATGTAGTGATATCTATTTGATTATTGTTAAAAAGTAATCTATCTCATTTTTTAGTAAGTAATTTCAATACCCGGCTTTGAAACCTCTGTAAAGATTTTTCACCTGCAATTCAGAGCAGATAACCTATCGTTCAGTTATTTTTCTCGGATTTACCGAAAAACGATAAATCCATGCTGATTGCAAACACTTTGATGTAGTGGAACTATAGTAGAACTAATTTTGAAATATGATTTTTAAAAATCAATGAGCTAATCCGAAAAAATTTACTGTACTATAAAATATCCCACAACCATAACGCAACCGTATATTTGTGACCCTTCCACCAAAAATTACGTAACAAAACCCTTAACAACCTAACTAAGTTCAGAAAATTTCGAAAAACGTAGATTATTCAAAAACCGGTGTTTGGCCGAATGCCACTCGGCCGAACACCATTAGGCCGAATGTCATCGGGCCGAATGAGCCGTTAGGCCGAATGAGACGTCAGGCCGAAAGTGATTAGGCTTCATCAGGCGGAATGTCATCAGGCCGAAAGAGTCAAGGGCATGAATGAGAAAATAACTGAATTTTGACTTTAATAGTGAGTCTCTTAGGAATAATTTCTTCAGTCCTGATTACACTTAATTTGTGATATACGATTAACAAAAAAAGTATTTCTTCCAATCATATATATCAATTCATTTAATTAATCCTAATCTTTTAAAATAATTACGAAAACTGTCAAAAACGATGATCTGATCCTAAATCACTAGGTAAATAGCTCTGATTAAATCTCTGATCAAAAATAAAGAGATTGAAATTTTTATCTGTTTAACTAATCGTTCGATTACCAAATAAGCGATTATCCACAATTTTATCAAAACTGAAGATATAAATGGCAATTTCTGCAGTCATGATTAATTAGATATAAAATAACATAAAAAATGATCAAAAATTAAATAAGTAAAGTAAATAAACACTCACCATCCGCCTTGTCGTGTTAACGTGAATCCAAAGCGCGAGTCTCGATCCACAGACACCCGGATGCCGACGATTCCAAGTCCTTGCGGCGTTACCACCTGTCCACGCATCACGGACACACGGCTACAGATCACAAAAAATCACAGCACTCGATTAATATTTTTAGTTACGTTGATTGTTTTTAATTTTTACACAATTATTATTATGATAAATATGTTGATAAATATGGTGATAAATATGTTGACAAATATGTTGATAGTAATATGGAAACAAATATGTGTAGAACTAAAAAAAAAACTAAAATTGGATAAAAGGTGTAATTTTGAAGTCAGTTGAGAATCTCTAGAATTAATTAGGAAATATAATTATGCAGTTTTTGGAATATACGAAAAATACAATATTTAGATAATTAGGATATTATGAAAAAATTAAAAGTACAACGAGAGAATTTTGCTTTGGAGAAATTATGAAATAATGCTAGTTTCTCAGAAAACTGCCGATTTTAATTTTTGAAGGTAAAAATTAATTTATGTGAGTAGAATAATTCAAAAAGCACACGTATAAAAACGCGTCGATGTGCTTTTTCCTCAATTGTATTAATAAATGGACTTTCTATTGAAATATTTAATCAAATGTAATACAAAATTATAATTTTATTGTAATAAATAGAGTCGCATCTCGCGCCGTCGCCGCTCGCCATCGCCGCCGCCCGCGCACCACTCAAACAAACGAATTAATTTTCCAATTGGCAACAATGAATCGAAAATGAATATATTAATTGCGATTTAATGAACAAAAATAACTGGCTGGCTGAAATGAACAAATTCAATTGCATACATAATTTCGGGCACACGCCTTTATATTCAATTGTTTTGAATATTGGTCTATATATAAATAAATACTAAAAGCTCATTTTGATATCGTAAATTAATCTGTTTTTCGATATAAATTCGAATATCGGAATTGGAAATTCGTTTGAATTTGCTAATAAAAATATTTACATTGTACACTAGAATAGAAACCGGGCCATTTTTGCCATAATAATAAACTAATATAGACTTTACTCGAATCGCGTAATATTGCTATATTTTTAAATCGAAAAGCAACAACATTGTCAAAGCACAACACATAAAAATGGATAACTAAAACCGGAATGACGTACGATATAATTTGTAATCTCCATATATATTTAGAGATGTGTCTATTTGCAAGCTCGTGTTTTTTATTTTGTATATCCAGCGCAAGGTTTATTTGGAATTCCATATATTTTTTTATTTTGTTCAATGGAATAAAATAAAATTTAATCAGTGAATGTTGATTTTGAATGACACTACACGAGCGCAGTGCGATTGAGTTTTTCCGCCGGGAAACAGAGAGTTCCGCCCGCTGCGCCCCACCGCCGCCGTGCCGCGTGTCGTGTCGCCACGCGCGTGGCAGCCTGACAAAAGCAAATGTCAGTGTACACACACACACACCCACACTCTCACACCCAAACGCATGTATATACATAAATCGCATAGAAAAACAAATACTATATATCGTGTGCGAGCGTATATTCCGTGTAAACAGTGTGTGACAAACACAATATGCAAATATTTAACATTGTCATTTCGATAACGAATAAAAATACTCGTATTGAACAAAAAAAAGTCCTTGCCAGTCAGCGAGTTTGTATGTGTGTGTTTTTAAATACGCTCTCCAATGGAAAACACGCTGTGTACACTCGCGGATGTGCTTTAAAGCTCTGTGAGCGTCGTCTGCACGCCGGAAAATGCCTCTTTGTGCCACCGAGGAAGAGTGTGTGTATTCTTCAAAAATACGCTACAGCTAAATCAACCGGAAAACCCAACAATACAATTCAGACTTAAACCAAGCGTATTTCCAGTAGTTTTCCGCAATAATTTGTGCGCGTGCTCCCACCGAATTGGGTCATTTTACACAAAACGCACGCGTGCCATTGCATTGTGGGCGCGATCGTACGCCCGCCGCCGCACCGCCCGCGCTGGCCGCCTCAAGCACTAAACTTTTAATAGCCAAATGGATAATTTCCATTGTGGTGGCCAAAAAGCTATAGACGGTTATAAGATAACCAAATTATTTGGCATCCAATTTGGCAGCGGGCCCATTGTGACATACTTGCGCGAGTGAATTATATATAAATATATATATATACATATATATATATATTTATATTTTTAAAAGGACACACACAGTCAAATAAAAACAAAGAGAAAACCAAAATGTATATACTTTTTTATTCCAAATTCCTAAACATACTACTAATTATTTAGTAGGTTATTTACTAAATAAGTACATAGTGAATTACTGAATCAGAATAAGCTATCTATATATTTTAGTTAAAACGCATAACTAATTTATCAGACCTCTTTCACAAATAAATGACTCTACTATCTTTGCTGTCTTTACTAGCTTTAAAAGCCATCTTCACTAGCCTTAAAAGCTCCGCATTTTCATCAGCATCATCTGCCAATTATCCAAATATTTCCAACGTATTTTCTGGAATATCTGAAATTCCAATGCCAACGGACAGTTTGTCCAATTCTAAACGAAAAACTTTTCATATTAATCAAGGTACGATCATTTCCATTTTCCAACTAGTCTATTTCGAATTTTAAGGTCAGAAATCGGAAGGCATCATTGGCCAACTAATGGCTGAACTTGAAAGCTTACGGTGATTCATGGAATGTTAGTACTTTTTTGCTGTGGTAATTAGTCTAGTCGTACGTTCATAAAGTACATCCAAATTTATGGAAATGAACTCACACATTTATTATGTATACTATAATTTCAATTAAAACATAACATTTATATTATTTCCTGTAGCTGGGGCTCGAATCTTGTAATGGCCGCTTTAGGCGACGAAAAGCGATGAATAGCCAATAAATATTGGATTTTATTTTAGTCAACTTTCTGGATGATTTTAGTGATGTATTATCTAATTCGTCCTATCGGGTCATACCAAGGAGACTGGGTCTCCTGTTTCATAACTGCATGACTACAGTTTTATTGAATGCTGCTGTTCGTTAAGCGTTTTAGAACAGCATATTAAATTTCTGCAGTTTAATAGGAGCATTTGGTCGATTCTATAAAAGAGCTTTTTATAAGCTTGCATGGCCGTAATCGAATGCTGTAGCTTAATAAGAGCTTTTTGTTGATGCTTCTACAGAACTGCAGTATATTAAAAGCATTTAAATGATGCTTCTATAGACCTGCGGTTTTAGTATCATTTATGAATATATTTGAATGCAGTAGCTTAATAAGAGCGTTTTGTTGATGCATCTAAAAAGAACTACAGTTTTTTTTATAGAACTGGAGTTTTTAGTAGAATTTATAAGCATATTCGAATTTTATAGCTTCTTAGGAGAATTTAGTCAATGCTGCAGATTTTTAGGAATTTATGGGCATTTTCGAATGTATTAAATTATTAGGTGCATTTTGTCGATGCTTCTAAAGAAATGCAGTTCTTTAGAAGCATCTAGTCGATACTGCTACAGAACTGCTGTTTTTAGTAGCATTTATGAGCATATTAAAATGATACAGCTTATTAGGAGCATTTGTTCGATGCAGCTAAAGAGCTCTAAGCCTATTCGAATACAATAGCTTATTAGGAGCATTTGATCATGCTTTTATAGAACTGCAGCATTTTTGAATGCTGTAGCTTGATTTACGCTTTTGACTGGTGCTTCTAAAGGTCTAAAGAAGCATGTAGTCAATGCTGCTATAAAACTGCAATATTTAGTACCATATGTTATATGAGCATATTCGAATGCTATAGCTTATAAATTAAAGAAAGAAAGTGTGAAGTATGCTGATTATCAAACTCATAAATAGAAGATTTCTGATGATCAATTTTTGAGAGATTATGTTAAAGAAAGTGTGACGTATAGATACTTCTGCTTTAGTATCTTCAATTGCACTTTTAATTTTTGTTTTTATTTATATATTCTCTATATTATTTTGAGAGATTTTCATTAAATTTATTGAGATATTTTCTATGTTCTCGCTTTTTAGGTTTTAAGTGAGCTTTATAGAGCTCAGTGAAGCTTAAATCGATTTTTTTTTTGTCATTCGACTATTACTTATTGACCACAAATGTCCACCAATGACCACTTATAACACTGATTGGCAGCCACCCTTGGTAAATCAGAAAATGCATTTATTTTTGTTTCTATTTAGGGGGCTGCAAACGTTGAGTTGGCACCTATAAAAACATTTCTTATCCGCGCGTGGTCAATCAAATTCATTGGTGGTCATTCATCATAAAAATATTCTTAACGGTTTGTTTCCAGTTCATTTCTCCAAATAGGCTCAAGAAATAGCGGAATGGAGTATGTTATGAACTTATTTAAAAAAAATATATTATATGTATCAGTTATTTAACAAAAATGCATCATTTGGCACAATTATTAAACCAGATGAACATAAAAATCAGTTTGAATGGAATTGCCACATTTAAACAACTGAAACCAGAAGGTTTCATTTGAATAAAATGAGTTGTAGTGCTTCTCTGTAACCATAATGCAAAAGAAATAATTTCATTATTCGGAAACTGTCTTTAAAAAGTTTTTTCTTGTATTATTATTTTTTTTTGTATCCATTTATTGTTCCCTTGATACTAACTATTAATTTTACTTTAGAAATTCCTTCACCCAGATTAGGTTTATTTAAATCCTTTAGAATGAGTTCAATTTTGTAAAAAAAAAATCGACGAAAGAAGAAAAATTAAAAAGGTCGGACAATGGGGTCTTCTTTTACGGTTTTCTCTTTTTCTCAAACTTCACCTAAAACTGATTATTTTATTTATATATGACGATTTTATTTAACTTTTCCACCTTAAGGATATGCCAAGATGACAAGAATATTTAGTGATGAATAAATGGTTGGCACCTACAAATTTTCTTTTATTTTTCTTTTATAAAGCTACAGATTGTTCACGTTCAATTGTTCCCACCAGAAAAGGTATTTTTGAATGTGGAGAATTATATCCAAAAAGGCCATCGGTTTAAAGGTGGATGTTATAATTAAAATATAAACTCATTTCTTTTCTAAAACACATTTTTAGGCTTTTTAATTGATTTTTTTGTCCATGTTTGAGTCAGCTATCCTATGAGGATCACCAGCCATGTTTTCCAAACAAGAAATAATACGTTTTGGTCTGATTGAATCTACATCGGATTTTAGTATTTTTTTTTTAAAAAAAATTATGGAATAAAATTGTGGTCCATCCTAAACCACCAAAGCTAACATATATAAATATGTATATTTTTTTGAAATGCTTTTAAAAAGAAAATTTGACCATTGGGACCATATTTTGAAAGATGATTATCATCAAAATGTCTCGTAAGAAATTCACCATATTTTTCAGAACGTTTATACATATAAAAAAATCATTTAAATTATATCAATTAAAGCCTTCGATAGAGGACCACTATACTAACTGACAAAACATCGAAAAGATGATAATTAAAAGTTAATATTTGTAATTTTTTTTTCTAGAAAGAAGCAAGAACAATGGAATGCATAAGTAGGAAAAGTTTCCATCGAATTGCTTGTGAGAAAATTGTAATTAAAAAGGAGCAAATATCCATCCGAAAAACCATTAACCTACAAACATGAATTCAGTAAATTGTTCTGTCCTCTGCATTTTTCAAAAGCAGGTCATTTTTGCACTTTTTCAAGGAGATACACATACACACACCTCCTTAATTGTCACCGCGTGCGTGATTCACATATATTTATATTGTATATACATTCATAAAAAGGCTCTCTTATCCTTAAACTAAAATCACGCAACGCATTTGGCCGATCGAATCTAATGTTGTGTATATCTCTTCATTACGTCCATATCACCATTTCGAATTTCCTATACAATGTTTGTTAGTCAATATCGTGTGTGTGTGTGTGTGTGTATGTGTGTATTTATAATATATTATGTATATATACATTCATATATATATGAACGAGACATAATTACATATACGCGAGCGTGATTTTCCACCGTTAGTTCCATTTTCACTAAATCACGAGCACTCGCATTTGTGTCATATCTAAGGATATATAGAAAAAGATACAATTTATACATGTATATATAGACTATAGAATTAAGGAAACTATACATAGACAAATAAAGATACTCTGTGCTTAGTCTATTTTTGGATACTTCCGGTGAAAGTTTTCTATAAGGGTATATATACAATGTACTATATATATATATATCGTAATGGATAAATTAATTGTGTACTATAAAGCCATTAATTATTGTCGTCGAATTTGGACGTCATAGCCACACTGAAATTTCACTAAACTATATTTTAATATTCCATAGTTATTTAAGCATATGTAATGGAAAATGGCGTATATATATATATATATATATATATATTTGACAGCTTCATCTCATATTCATGACTTCATACAACAGTTTAAATTTGAAACACAAATTTTGCTGGAAAACAAAAACTTATTTGCATAAAAAGTGCATTTCTGTGCATTAGCGCAAAATTTCATAATGAGTTTAGTATTTAATTCAATCACAGAGCTTTTTCATAGGAAAAATATAATAATACGTTTTTTTCGCCGAAAATGATTTCAGGCGGAAATTGAAAAGTGTAAAACTACATAGAAATATGTAATTTTGTCACTGGAATTTTAGTTATTTGCATTCTGAGAAACGCTAATCCTGCGAAAACAAAATACAGATAAAAAATGCTTTTAAAATAACATAGAAAAGTTTGATTCTCTTTGAGCTATTACGGGGCTTTTCAATTTTCCTGCACAAATACAAATAACTGACTGACACGGAAAATCTGTGTGTGTGTGTGTGTAACTTATGCATTTGTGCAATGGAAAATTGCTAGAGTATAACATATATGCATAAAATATGCCCCAGTGACTTTTTATAACTGACAAATAAACATAAGAGCTTTACATAATTAGATACGATTAGAATTGTAAAAAATATATCATATTATATATATACGAGTATTATATATATATATATATATATATATTTATTTCATGTTTGTGTGTGTCTGCTAGACTCATGTTTATTTTATCGCGTTTTCATCGTAGTTTTACGTTTTGTATTTATTTTACAACATTGTACAAAAATAATCACTGTTTGTGATTGTCCGTTTAGATTCGAGTTTGCATATATTTAATGCATATTCAATATATATATGTAATATATCTTCATATTTATGTGTGTGTATACATCACTAATTGCGCGACACGACGACGATTTCATTTTGTCCTTTTTGTATACATTTATGTGTGTGTGAGTTTGTGTCCTCGATTTAAATCGAACCACAACACAAAACAAGGACAAATTTGAAGTATTTTTTATTTAAATTCTATAGCATTTGTATTTATTAAAATGCGCTTCGACGCGGCACGAAGGCAGAGCCGGCACCGGACGCGTTCCGCTCTTCGTACGAAAAGTTATAGAATTATATAACATAAACATTTAAGTTACACGAACGGAAGGGATGTTTCTTATGTTCAACATATATTTCAGGACTGCGATCGGGACGGGATTGAGTATTGGGTAGGTGGTGTAAACACATAAACTAAAAATGTTTGTGTTCTTGTTGGCAATAAAATAAATTTAAATTAAATCCTGCTTTAATTTAAATAAAACCAAAATCTGATACATAAACTGTAATACACATAAAAATAATTGAAATAAAGGATAACGAAAATATTTGTTTTTTTTCTTTTAATTATATTTTTTGATTATTTCATCTACGAGTATGAATAAATATTTGGTTACATTTTTATAACTACACAAATACATAATATTTTTTTAATTTCATGACAGGACACAAACACATTTCTTGTGGATTTTACATACAAAGTGATTTACACAGAAAACGTATAGACACAGAAAATGATAGAATATGGATAATTATAATTTTACTAAAAAATATATATATACGATTGACGAAAATAAAGCTCAGTTGTGCATGCGCAAAATAATAAAATGTGTATCTAGCTAAAATTCGTTTCAATGACAAAATTAAAACAAATTATAATTTTACTTTAAATATTTTAAAAATGCTTAACATAAATATAGAATGACAAGGAGACACATAAACATATCAAATTTTGGCACGATGCAGGATATCGTAAAAACACATACAAATATACACATTTAAGGAGACACATATAAGACACAAATTATGTACACATAAATTGATATTTATATATATATAAAAAAGATGCTGATCTGCGCTCTAGTTTTGTATACGAATAATTTAATAATAATAATTATAAAAAAAATCGACGTAATGAGAATGGGAAAAAAACAAACAAACATATACAATATATAAATTTATATATATATTTAGGCTGATGATACGATTTTCTGTGTTGTTGTCTTAGAGAGCGATTAGCCAGGGCTGCCACTTACCCGGATTTAAATGAATTCCAAAATTCACTTTGGATTACAAACGGGATTACGGCACACAGCAACAGGGACACATAAAGACAGGACAAAATTACTAACCATATCCAAATTTGGCTGAACAATAGTGTAATGTTGTGTGTGTGTGTTTTTTTTTAATTTTGTATATTTGGTTAGAGCAAAAATGATAATTTAAAAACCAAAACAATAATCTATTTATTTGGACTAAAAAAACGATAGATTTCGATACTCTCATGTTTCGTTTGTATATGACTAGACTAGCTATATGTGATTAATGTCGCTTTCTAAGGCCATTTTGGGGTGCGGGTGTCGGTTTTTGGTGAAAATAAAATCGAAATTATAACGTACGTGATCTGAGCTGAAGTTTTTTTTTTTTTGAAATTAATTAAGGAAAAGAAGAAATGATACTGATTTTGATTCTAAGGAAATGTACTAAAAAATGGGATTATTTACAGAACTTTTAAGTTGTATAATTAAATCCACAATTGTGTAGCATGAGCACTGCCAATCAGCTTTAAAATATATAATTCAGTTGTGATCGCTAAAGAGGCAAACCAAAAGAGAACAGCAAGGAATTAGCAGTCCATACATTCAATAATTTAATAATGTATATATACATTTATATATATTTGAATAATTCTGAACTACTTCTCGATGAGTTCCATTTGGCAAATGAACTCTTTAGTGCCCTCAATATATAAATGAAATGTTGGGGATGTAATCCTTATTACAAAATATTTTCCCCGCAAAATTTGACCTAAAAGGAATGATGACTTTTGGGAATGATTGTCTTTACAAAGATGGTAAACTATAGAAAAAAAAACACCATTTTAAACCATTGGAATCTACTTGTTCCGATTATATTTTTAATAATATTTTAGTAAATGTTAGTCTATAATTTTTAATTTTTAACATAAACATATTTTACAAAATGCTAAGTTTTTTTGCTTGTTTTAGCTAGTTTTTGGTGGTTTTTTGTTTTTATTTACTTGTTTTTGCTTGCTTTCTGCTTGTTTTTTTTTTGCTGATTTTTAGCTTGTTTTTAGCTTGATTTTATCGCTTGATTTTTCGCTTGTTCTATCCTTGATTTGTTAATTTTGCTTGTTCTTTGTTTGTTTTTCGCTTGGTATTTTGCAGGTTTTTCTTGTTTTTTGCTTAATTTTTGTTTGTTTTATACTTGTTTTTTTCTTGATTTGTGCTTGTTTTTTTGCTTGTTTTTGGCTTATTTTTTTTGCTTGTTTTTGGCTTGTTTTTTGTTTGTTTTTTACTTGTTTTCAAAAAAACAAGCTTTCTTTACCTTGGTAAATATAAAAGCAAATTAAAAAAAAAATTATGACTAGCAAAAACAAAAATATTTAGTAATGACTTTAAAAAAAATATGATTTTGTCCCTATAGTTTACCGCCTTTTTATTTAACACCCCCCCTCACTCAAAATTACTCTAAAAATCGTTTTATTTTAAACCCTTTTTCTTCGGTAGGGTTTTTTGAAAACGGATTAAGAACTAAATTTTATATTAATTTGGAATTAATCTCTATCTTTAAATAAAACTTAGGAAAAATTAAAAAGAGCGTTTAATCACTTTAAAATATTTTTGCGATAAAGTGAACTTCATCCCACTATTTAATTATTTGAAGCGTTCACGATGGCCCTTATTTCTATCTGCCTTCCCAATATCACCTTCAACACATCTTCCAAGAAAAAGCTTTGTAGAATTTATTATTTATTATTATTAATAAATAAATAAAAAAACTGCTTGTTATAAAGTGGAGCCAGGTTTCGTGGGTAAAAATATTTAGGATAAGGTGTAGAATGCTTGAAAACGTATTTTATCTAAAGTTTATTGTTTTTGGAATTAAACACTCTCCAAAAATCACTTAAAATAGGGCTTTTTAAAATTTCAGGGTTCCTCCTTAAGTGATTTGCAAGAAAATAACAACCTTCACAAGTTCTAAAAAGAAAATGGGGCACTACAGTAAACCTCATCCAACTATTAAATTATGGAGAGTGGACTTTGTTATACCCTATTTCACCGAACACTTGAAGCAAAGTTATTAATTGTACCTCTAATCGAGAAATCATCAGAAATTCTCCATTTCAATTTTTAAGTGTAAAGTTTATTTGATTTTTTTTTAAATTTAAGCTCTTAAATTTTTTTGAAATATTTGCATTAATTTGTTTATGCTCAAAAATTAGAAAAGGATTATTTATAAATAAAAAAAACAATTTTAAAAGAGACATCATTAGGGGTGGATAATTAAGTTTTTATGGGAATATCGAGATTTTAATGAGTTTATTTTTAGTTTAATTTAAGGTAAACAGCCCAAATGAAATTAAAAAAAGTTTTCAAGTCTTGTGAAAAAATTTAAGGGACAAACATGTTATTATGAAAAAAAGTGCACTCTAAGGGTGTTTTGTGGAACAACTGCAAAATATTTATTTTAACCATTTAAAGAGGCATTACATTTAGTTTAAAACTAATTTATTTAAATAACAAAAAATAATAAATTAAATGTTCCTTCTACTCCTGCTTCCACAAAGGGATGGAACGGTTAGATTTTGACTAAAGAAATTATGATTTGGGCAATAGGAATTAATTTATATTTTTTGGGAAAGAGGAGTTAAAAACCTATAGCTGCAATATTTAAAAAAATAAATAATAGAATGCTCAACAAATAACCATTTATTTCCCAAAAATTAGTGTTTTAGTCAAAATTTGATTATTCCTATCCCCCTTTGTGAGGGCAAGAGTAAAATATAAAAAACGCATTTCATAATAAAAAAAAACTTAGAAGCCTTAAAGAAATCTCGCCAAGAGTAATGGTTGTAATATTGAGTATTTCTGTGTATTTTTGTGTCGATTTAAAAGGGTTTTTATGGCAATAATTATTCAATATTTAAAAAAAAACCCAAAGGGCAGTGTATCCTATTGCGCCCAAACAAAATACAGGACTGAAATTGAATGTCCTTTACCCTTAACCTTAATGAAAATTATGATTATGAATTTATAACGTTCTTTTCAAATAATAAAAAAAAAACAAATTAGATAAAAATCCTAAAATCATACAAACAAAATCCTTCAGATCACATCCTGTCTTACATATCAAATCAAAAATTACAATTCAATTAAATATATAATGTCTCGTTTAAAAGCAATATTAATAAGTAAAATTAATAAGCTGCTAAATTATAATTATAATTATAGTATATATACTCAATAATAATGGACAACACATTAACGAAAAAAAAAACGTGAACTGAACTCGTATTAAAATGAACAAAAAATAATTAATCTGTTTGTATATTATGTGAATTGTAATTACTGGACGTCACAAAATGGGGGAATTGGGGGGGGTGGTGGTGGAGTGTTTCTTGAATGTGTGTGTTTGTGTGAGTGTATGACTGCTGCATGAGATCGCACTCATCGCATTAATTAGGATTTTGTAGACGAGCACAAGGGATGGACGTTAGACAAAAGACGAACACTGGTTTTTGTGTAGAACATCGTGCGAGTTGTCATGTGGGATCGATATAGAGATCCTTCAATAAACTGACATGACAAAGCGCACTCGGAAAATGTATTAAAATAATAACAAAAATAATATGCAATCATTGCATCTGGGATCTAGTCTAAAAAATCTTTGTAACGATTGTAAATCTAAAAAATAAAACAAAACGGATGTTTAAAAAAAACTGAAAGCGGAAAAACTTACCTTTCACTGTACTCGTCCATGTGGGCGTACGATTGCACCGAGTTTTCCTCGATCAGAAACTTGACGCGCTGGTAAAACGATGCGGTCACCGAGGGTGGTTGTTTGCGCAGCAGCACCTCGACGGGGTCGTTCGAGGCCAGGCACATTATGTGCTCGGCACAGTTCGGATGGGAACAGCACTCGCTGTCCGAGCAGTCGGTCATTCCGTCTGCGGGGAAGAAGAAATTACATTTTGAAATAAAAAAATAATTCAAGGATAAGTCTAATTGATACAAAAAGTTTGAAATAAATATAATATTTAAATGAAAATTGTTATGAAGTTTTTTTAAGTTGTGGCGTTTAAAAATTTCAAGAATTCATAAGAGTCTAATGTACTGCATAGATGAAATGTATTTTAAATTTGTTCTGTGCCTCAAAAACTTCAAAAATTGTAGATAGAAATAATAAAAAAAAAAACAAAAAAACGTCTTTTTTAAATTTGCTAGAAATAATTCTATTTCTGTAATTATTTTTAGATACATAAAATAGTACTTGAAAAATATTAGTGATTTTTGCAATTGAAGAGAAAAAAATTGAAAAACAATTAACTTATGGCGTTTTTTTGATTAAACCTTAGCTGTCTAGATAGCTTAAAATTAAGTCACTTATACTGAAAGCGATAATAAATCTATATTTGTTTTTTTTTTGAATTAGAATATTAAAAATTTATCGAAATTACTGACATAAATGATGCAAACTTTGCATTTTTACGGTCAATTTTATGTAATTACTGATCTACATTTTTTTTTGGATTAAAATTATGAAAAAAAACCTGATGACCAATTTGAAATTTTTAATGTTAAAAATTTCAAAAATAAATAAAAATGCTGTCTTCAAAAAAAAAATGTTGTTTTGTATAAAATGACTGATTAAAATATAAAATAATTTTATCAAAAAAATCGCAATAAAACAAATTGAAAAATCTTCAAATATTCTCTAATTTTTTTTTTAAATTCTACAACTTTTAAATTCATTAAAAATAGAACTCTCTTAAAAAATCATCGTTTTTTTTAAATGCAGCAAAACGAAATGCACTTTGCAACCCAAGCGAGCTTTAAGCTTCTCCTCCGCGTTGGTCGTTCTATCTTGTCGTCGCTCCGCGCACGGAGTCCGCAAAAACGACACACAATGGCTTGCAATACAAAACTATATAATATATTATGAAAACTTATATTGTATAAATTTCATAAGAACTAGATCTTTTCCAAAGCCAAAATCCACCCACACAATTTACAATAAATAGCCAAATGCGTGGAGCGGCTCGGGCGCGGTTGGGGTATGTTATCGAAGCGAAGCCGGTTGGGGGGTTGACGGCGGGTGGCGGGCGCGGGCGGCGCGTTGGCCGCGAACAATGTTTGTGTAAACCGAGGCAAACACACACAAGAAAGACGACGTGCTTATAAAGTATAAAAAAGAAATGGATGGAAAATAAACGAGAAATTCGACATAAACTTCAAAGTACGCGAGTATTATAAAATGTATGTTACGTATATTTATATATATATATATATATATATTTATATCGTATATAAACTTTGTCTGTATGTGTACACTACCTACACATATTTCTGCTGAAGCCCCACATTCTCTATTGTGTGATAGTGACTATATATATATATATATATATATATGTATCTGGATAGATATATATATATATATATATATGTATACACGCTCGATCGGGGCGCCCGCACCCCCTAGAGTTATTTTGTGTATATTTATATTGTGGTTTATTGAAGATTCAGAAATTCGATAAAAATAGGTCATCCTGAATAGTTTTGCCACAGCGAAACCCATACATACATACATATTTTTCCAGACAATTGGATATTTCCCGATTTATTAGTTTTGAAATCCCCTTTGCGGAAATAATATTGGATTATTATATATATATATAACTAAAGAGAAATGTATATGAACATGTTGAGATTCTATTCACTTGGTGTGCATGTAGTGGTGACGTGGGTGTTTTTATATTGCATTGAAATTGCAGATATTTAGAGAGAACAAAAGACTAGAAAATTGCATATTTTGATTACTGTTTATTATATGCACTTTTGTTACCCAACCTTCTTTAGGGGCTAAAGTTTATATACAAAATCTGTATTTGAAATGAAAAAGTACAATTAAAAAAATAAGTAAATAAATGATTTATTGAAACAAAAACAACTCCTCGCTCCCAAAAAGGTGATTACAAGTTATTAGAAGAAACTTTTTTCGGAAAAATTTCTTAATATGTAATTTTTTATCCTATTTATTTATTATTTGAGCTAAGGATAGAAGTTTTGTTATTACAAAACCCTCAATAAAGGGGAGGGTCCAGTTGATTTTTTTTTTTTGGAAATTCAATCTCTAGTTTGGCTTACTTAATCAAATTTGATAAATGGTTGACAATTAAAACTGGAAAATTAATGGTAGACATTTGAAGGTGGCCACAACTAAAATTGACGACAATTAAATGTGGAAAATAATGGTGGAAAATTTAAGTTATGACAATTTAAGGTGGACAATAAAAGGTAACAAATTAATGGTAGACAATTGAAGGAGCGATAATTAAAGTAGGACACAATTATAAGTGCGACAATTTAAGGTGTCGACAATTTAAATTGGTTTATAGGCAGCTGGGGAATAATGGTACAGGTCATTACGTTCACATGCCACGGGTCCTGAGATCTAATTAGAGTATGCATTTTTTCAAAATTAATAATTATATTTTTGACTTTATAAAGTGGACTTTATAACGTCTCTATTAGAAAAATCTGCATTTTATGAGAGATCATCATTTTCTACTTTTGCTTTTTGTAAATTCATTATTGCGAATATACAAAAAAAAAGTAGAAAAAAATGAAATTTGAATATATCTTTAGGAACACATTGCTTGAAAATGGAGGATAGAAAAGAATTAATAAGACCCTATGACACAAACACATTTGAATAATAATAAAATAAACATTAGAGAACGTTGGATTAAGGAATGTAGTAGCCCATTATCAAAACATTTTTTATATATGTTTTATAAAAATATCTAGAAAATGGCAGATTGAGGGCAGATTGGCAGATGGCAGATTTAGGGAAATGGAATAGTATATGTATATATATTAATTTATCCGATTTTTTTATTTATATTTAACCCTGGACCACAAGGGTTAAACTTTTCTATGTAAAATACAAGGCATTTATCTGTCTTTATATAACTCATATATAATTACAGGACTAATTATGGGCCAACGTTAAAGAAAGAACGACTTACGAAACGGTATTTAAAACCACGCTAAAAAAGGAATGGCTATTTAAATACTTGAATATAAATATCTTAATAATTCCACAAATTTAAGTTTTAAAAATAAGGTTAAAAAATGTATTTAAATATCCCTTATATTTACTGGGTTAACTAATTATAAAATACGTTAATTAGCGAAAGAGCTCAAATACTAAATTTTAAGCGGAATCTTAAAAAAACTTAAATTACATAATGTTCAGCTGTTCGCCTTGAGCACTGTGTACATTTGTTAATTATGGTCAAATGTCTATCCCCTTTTATGGCCCTTGTGGTTGAGGTTTTTAATTGAATACAGAAATTTCAAAAATGCAACAAATGTGTTCATGTATTTGAAGTAGATAAACTAATTACCAAAACTTTTTAAATTTTTTATATATAAAAACAATTCTAGAGAATGGCGGATTATGGGAAGTGGAGTTATTCTTTATAAAAAAACTTGTAATGAGGTATAGGGTTTAGTAGTCACATTATTATACTCGTGCTCTTTTGAAAAATAATGAATCCAGAATACAAGGCTGTAAATAAGTAAGGCCATTTAAAAAATCTAATTCTACTCCTTTCCTCACACTTTATATTAAAGGCAGGCATCCCGCGCTTAAAAATATTAGATATAAAAAAGAAGGTTTAATTCATTACAAAATTGAAAAAAAAAACTGATAATAAAAAATCATTTTTAAAAAAAAATCAAAAATCATTTTTATTTTTGAATATTCTAGGTGACATTATTTTGTCTAAAACATTTAAAAGTAAAATATGAGATTTGATAGACCTGTAAATGGTATAAAATATGACCCATAAGAAGGTGTTTTCTAGATTTTTTCTGATAGGGAGGAGTTTGAAAAGTTCTGAGATCATAAATCCTAAACTGCGCACTTTTTCTAATTATTTGTTTATTTTCTTTTTAACTCAACTTTCTTCTACAATCTTTATTAAAGTTGTAACGCAATTATTTACAGATTTAACACGCTTGTAAAAAGAGGTCAGAAACCGCTGACCAATATAATAAATGTTTTTTCAAAGTATGTTAAAATAAACTTACCGTTATCATTGTCAATGTTGTCCTTGCAGTTCATCTCCAGCGCCAGCGAACAATCGGTGCCGGCCCAGCCCTCGATGCAGACGCATTTGTAGTCACCCTCTTCCATGGTGCACTGGCCGTGGCGTGAGCAGCTGTTTTCGCATCCGGCTAGATACAAAATAATAAATATTAATGCAAAGAAATTAAAATAAATATTTAAAAAACATAAATAATACTTTATCGATTAAAATTTAAAAAAAGCGTAAACCTTGATTTAGATTTTGCGCTAAATCCAAATAACATGTTGATTCGGACTCAGCCTGAAAAACTAAATCCAGATTTCCATTTTTTCTTTATCTAAGGCGAACGTTGACGTCGGACAGATTCGATTATTATTGCACACAGAAAAAAGCTTCGAGATTCAGAATTGAATGTTTTATAGGCATTCCGAGAGAGCGGCAAAACGACATTCAGGAAAAACACCCCTAACGCCCCCTTCCACGCGGTGGTTGTGTCACAATCAACACGCCTTTTGTAACGCCATTCCCCATTCCTGGTGATCTTGCTCTGCCACTTCGTTTTTCTACTATTATTTCCTCCATGTTGGTATGCTCAATTTCATCCCTACAACTTTGTTTTTATTTGTCTTTACTCTCGTGGTAGATTTATAAATACACATTACAAATATGTATATATATATATATATATATATATATTTATATATGTATATATATTTTACATTCACGCTTGAACTCACCCGACGACGATTTTCCCTTAAAACGAACATTCGATTTTATCGGGTATTTTTTATGTGAGGATTACACGAAAAACCGAATTGGATGCCACCACACACACACACACATGCAATAACGCATACACACACACACCTATAAAAGCTGGCTGCGCTGTGTACTCTGTAAAACGAGAGTATTATTCTACAATCATGCCCGATAAGAATTGCCGCGTTGAATGTGTACGCGTGTGTGTGTGTGTTTGTGTATCTGGCGTAATTTTGAGTAAGACTTAAAGACTCGGAAGCACGTTTACAATACACCCAACAGCTTTTGTTTTGTGTACACACATACACACACGCGCAAGCTATATAACAAACAATCACATATACATACACACACTTAAATTGTGTGTATGTGTGTCTCGCTCATACTTGCACCCTAGCACCCTAGCACACATATACACACCCATTTACACGAGGCGAGCGTACATTGAGTGCAATACACAAAAGTGTATATATATAGTCTCTATAGAATCATATAGGAAGTACGGGCACACTCACGATAGCGGAACGGAACAAGCTTTTTCAGAGACGAAGGAAGGGGTGCGGGGTGCGGGGTGATGTTTTATTGATTTTATAAGTAAAGCGTGTAAACGAACGTGTCTGCCTGTAATTGGAATGCCACTCGAATTTTCATTCGAATTTTCATTCGAATTTTCATTCGAATTGCGGAAAGGAGGCGAGTGTTTGAAAACAAAACACAGAAATGATCTTGTGTGGTCTTCAGCTCGCTCCCGGACACATATTTGTTTTTCACTTGTTTGTTTGAACACTCACGTAAGGTACAGTGACGTCCATTCCATCCCTGGGAGCACACGCACGTGCCGTTCTTGCATTGGCCGTGCTCGGCACATCGCAGGTCACACGGCAACTGATCGCACAGATTCCCTGTCCAGCCATCCTCGCAGCGACACTTGCCCGACTCGCACACTCCGTTCGGTCCACAGTCTAGACTACAGACGGCTGTAAAGAAAGAAAGAAATATTATCTCTTGAATTATCTAGAATAAATGCAATTCTACCTTGCGAGCAATCCGGTCCGGTCCAGTGTCGCTCGCACACACACGTTCCCGACTCCAGCTCGTACGTTCCGTGCTCCGAACAGCCGGGTAAACACTGATACACCTGTTGGTCCACGGTGCCACAGTCATCACCCTGCCAGCCTGCCTTGCAGTAGCACTGACCACTGACGCACGTTCCATGTCCCGAACACGAGGAGTCCACACAGTCCGCTGTCAAATCACGATTCCGACACGGACCAGATTAACCAGAGTTTAAAATTTAATTTATAACCACACCAGAACTTACGTTGCTCACAGAAGTTTCCCTTCCAGCCACGCTCGCAGTGACACTCTCCCTCGATGCACCGGCCGTGGCCATTACATCCAGGCACTTGACATTCACCCGCTGGGACATCGCATTCGGGGCCTTTCCAACCCTCTTCACAGTGGCAGCTACCGCCACCGTAATGGCCGTGCGATGAACACAGCACTGGACAGACACCTATAAATATATATATATATATATTATATTATATACTGTTTATATATTATGGTGTGAAAATCAGAGAAAAATACACAGAAAATTGTTTGTCATTTTTATTTTTATGTTTGTTAGAGGCAAACAATTTTTCTGAAATTATGATTAAGAACTTACTCTTTGCACAATCGGCTCCCTGGTATCCATCGATACAGTCACACTTTCCCAAGTAGCATGACCCAAAACCGGAACAGTCATTCGGACACGTACTGCTCACCCCCTCCGCTTCGCCCACAATCAGCGTAACGGTGTGCGCCAGCAGTTCGTCGTCATTGTACACGGACAGAAACCAACGTCCTGTGTCCAAGTACTGGAGCAGGCTCACGTTAACCATCATCGTGTTTGCGTCCAGCACAGGCATTGCGTCCTCGTCATCTGCGCCACCGCCACCACCACCGCTACCTCCACCGGCTGAACGTTTCGCAATAATGTGTTCCTCAGCGGGAGACAGGTGCAGTTGATGGCCGAAAAAGACCGCAGCCGAGGAGCGCGCCGACGCCGGAACCGTCGCCCCTGCCGCTGCCTCCGCTTCAAAAGTATTAGCATCAGCCGGTTCGTCGTTGTATGCGTAATGATGTGACCGCTCGACGGCATCCCTTTTGCGTCGTAGACGATTCTGAACGCGGCCACCCTTAATGAATTCCACGAAATCGTGCTGCGTCACACTCGGCGCGACATTCCGACGGCCGTACACCGCAAAATTGGCACCCCACGGTAGGGTGAAATTGAAGCGAATGAATGCGGGATGCTTGTTCTTGAACTCAGAGTTCCAGAACTGAAACGGTGGCACGGTGGCATAGTAGAGTTCGTCGTATTCGCGTACCGATACCATGGGACGACTGGGCGGCTGCTGCTGCTGCAGGACCTGTTGGGCAATGTACTGAGGGTCCTGGTAGTGTGGCGGAGCCGGTTGCGATAGACTGCTGATGCTCTGCTGATGGTGTGGCGGCTGCATGGTAATGATGCCGGCTGTGGCACTGGTCGCCAGCGTTTCGGCGGTCGGCATTTGCGTGGGTCCGGACTGGGCGGCCAGTTGGCTGTTGGACTTGACGTCCTGCACAAGGATGCAGTTCGTGGGATCGATGCTGGGCTTGATCGAGCTAACGGCTGCAAGATGAAAAATTACAAATGAGAATGGAAATTAGGCGTTTTATGTTTGGTTTTGATTTGAGGAATCTTTGAAAGAATAGAAACAATACAATATATTAAAGATATTTAAAATACCTGTCATTTAAAAATGAAATGGGAGGATTGGACCCCCTATAGTGGATATTTTAAAAAAAAACTTTAAATTTCATATAAATTGCTATAAGGAGAGGACGAACGGGTAAGGCGCAAAAAGGATGCCAATATTTTGTAATAGGCTAATCCTAAACAGCCCTTTAGTTGTAATGGCCCTAGACACCCTTTTTGGGCAGTGTAAGCTTAATAAGATTTTAGGCCATTTTAATCTCAGTTTGTGGTGGGCTGACTTATACAAAATTGAACGAAATCAAACAAATGTTTGGATTTTTTTTGGTAATGAAGGTCTACGGCCCCAAAAAATTAGGTGTTCATTTCCTAAACATAAAATGTTGTTTTTTGGTGTTAGGAGGTTCCTCTTCGAAACCTATTTTTTTAAATTACATAATAGTATAGATTGTATATTAAAAATAATTAGCACATTTAGTTAAAAATATAAAGATAAAATGTATCCGCTAAGAATGAGCACTTAAAGTTTTTTTTATTTAAATATGACCTAATTGCATATATTGAAATTATTGTTTCTAGGGTAATAAAAAATTTCTACCGGAAATTGGCTTTGCTAATTTAAAATATATTTTTTGTAGGGCAACTTAAAATAAGCTCTAAAACCATGTTTAATAATATGGCTTATAGAGCCAATCTTAATTGCGATACTAATAATATATTTTAAACTATTTAAGCAAATCTCCTGTAGAGACCCTTTTTGCATTTTTTTTATTTTTTATTTAATCCACGAATCTGTATTTTATTTATTAGAGCAAGGGTAAATGAAACGAAATATAAACTAAAATGTTTGATTCGATGGAAAATCAATAAATATAATCCACTATATGGCCGATAATTGAAAATAAATATCTTAATTTTTGCCGTCTAATGTTTTTTATATTTATAAGAAATATTTGTTTTATATTGTTCAAAGCCTGCTGTCTTGCATTAGGCAATATTTTTATTTTTTTATGTGTTTTTTTTTGAAAATTTATTATAAATAATGAAATATATATTCAGTTATTACAAAAAGTAGGATTCAATAATTTTTTTGTTGGGTCGTTTTCAATAAAATATTATATATAATAATACATATATTTTATGTAATACTTTCAGTAATCACAAAATAAATAAATCAAAAATAAAAACGGAATTTTGTCCACTGAAAATGAACTTACCCAAGTTTTTCATAAAGTTTTATATGCAATTAATTTGAGTCTACTTTAAAATGTATTTTGTTTTATTTGTATATTTTTTAAAAATTTTAACTCTTTTTCATGAATTTTGACAATAGCATTATTTTTTCTGCTAAATTGGACCTTTAAAAATTTATTCAATATACATATTTTTTATTCAGCAAAAGTTTTCACATAATCATTGAAAATTAATAAATTTAAGGTCAATTGCAAATACTTTAAATTCGCCACAAATTAAATATTTATGTAAGTAGACAATGTAATTTAAATACGTTTAATTCTGTTATAAAAATAACACATAATCAATAGAATTAATTGTAATGAAATAATAAAATTTAAAATGTATCTTGAAAAATATTTCGTTAATAATTATTTATTATTATATTTTTCTAAAAAATTATGACTCTAAATTATCGAAATGAAAAAAAAATATCTCGCTTAAAAATGATTAATTAAATAATCTAATATATTAAATAAATATCAAATGTTTTTAATGACTAAAATATCAAAATAAAAACATTTTCGGCCATTCTTAAAAAAAAAGAAAAACTGGTATATCTAAAACATATTGAAATATACTTTAATTGTCTTAAAAAGAAAATTAATCAATTTTCAAAGTTAGGTATTTAAAAACCGTAGCAAAAAATATATAAAGTTAATCCAAGAAAATATATATTGAAAAAGAAGATAAAATCCAAAATCATGATATTATTTATGGATTTTTCTTTCTTTTCCTTTTTTGTACGAAAAGATTTTAAATTTTTGGGACACATTTCATATAATTTAACAGTATAATATATTTTGGTCTCTGTATAGCTTTTAAAATACCGTTCATCGTTTAATTTAAAGCACATACAGACCGCAATCTAGCAGACACACATACACATAAAAACATAGTGCAATCGAACCAAACTAATTACTTTCATTTCAAATTGTTTCCCGATGAGAAAATTGTTTGTTTTGCGCAAGAGAGACTACGTATATTACGGATCGTATATATTTTATACAGACAAGACAATTCCGCAGTACAATAATAAGAGTATAGAGTACATATATATTTATATATAGATATATTTGTAAGTGCTCGGTACTGCGCCCGTGTCCGTGCACGCTCCAAGTTGCGCCCTTAATGTGTCGCCCGCTCGTGTAAACGACGACCCACTTCAGTCACAGTTGGCTGCAGCGCGCAGTGTGTCTTGTTAGACAGAAAAATCGATTTCATTAGGAGTTAAACTCGAATCGTGTGTATACAATAAACAATACCTAAGTATAGTATATATATATATTGGACGCATATATGTATATACAGGAAAAAGCCCATTGAGCCAGAGACGCTATGCGCTATATAAATTGGTGCTTCGGCAATAATTTGGAGTAATTGCTTTTTAATGAATACCGCTGCTGCTGCTTCTGCTTCTGCTGCTTTTGTAGAGTGAGAAATGTACATAAAATAAAGCGTCTCAAGCGACCAATTTATGGCATAGATTCAACATGTTACACACACACACACACACACGACACAGAAGACATAAGGCTCCTGCTTCAAAACCACGACTCTACTCATCAGTATACGTAACGCGTGTTTTTGGGGTATGCCGTATACCTGGCAATTGCTCACGAGGCGCTTCGGCACCGCAAACGCTTTCGTTTTGGCGCAATTTTTGAAAATAAAAAAGTTTGTATTTTATAATATGTTGGCTTTTGGCTTTTCGTTTAACCGCGCTCTCTGGCGCGCTCGTTATTCTTTATGAAACATCGATTAAAACTTTGCCAGTCAGAGTACCGAGCCGACAAACATTTTCGCGTCTGCAAAAATCTGCCAAAAGCCAAAACGATATTATAAAACGCCACCGAGAGTTGCCGCCGCCGCCGCCACCGCCGTGCCACTCCAAAAGCTCGCTGAAAGCTCGCGCGCATTGTGTACTGCGAGCGTTTGTGTATTTGTTTCGCGCGCCCTTATACTACTCTTC
>JAAAKO020055824.1:0-10673 GCA_010015015.2 Bolitophila cinerea | reverse complement strand
GGCCGAATGATACGATTGGCCGTAAAACGATTGGCCGAATCACGATTAGCCGAATCGGTATTGATTGTTTTGCCTTTAAATTCGGCCAATCGCATCATTTGGCCAATCGTATCATTCGGCCAATCCAAATTCAGCCAATCGGTGTGCATTCAATATATACTCACGTAAAAATATAACCATATATATTTATATATATTTAGGGATGAATTTTTTTTTTTTATAAAAAGGATGAAATACCTCCATAGTAAGAATTTCTTCCTTTTGGATTCAAATTTGAATAATTTTCCTGGGTCAAATTTCATCTCTTTGCATTTACAGATTTTCATCCAATTTTAGGGTATTTTCATAATGAGATCATTTTTGGGGATGAAAAAATGATGAAATTCATCCGTTTCTAAAAGTGTTTGTTATGTTTTCTATTGCGCGGTTAAGAAATCTTCACAAGTGCATTATTATCACGTTGACATGAAAACGTTGCAAGGCCTCCCACGCAAGAAAATAAAAACGATTTTTATTTTGGACCATTTTTATCTATAAATGTTGGACAATTTGGACGTTTTTTAACTTATATGGACTTATGGTTTTCTAAGCCTAATCAGGCCCAGCTAGTCGTATAGTGTATTTTGTGTGGACATGTCAAAAAATATTCCGCACAGCTTTCAGTGGCTTTAAACCCTAAGGAAGGGTCGGAGGAAACGCCCCTTTCCCAGGGAAATCGAAAAAGTTACCCTGTTATTCTAAAAATTGTTCCGATCTGTTCCTCCTTTCCTGAGAAAGAGGGTCGTTCCCATCAAATCCCTTTAAGAGTTTAGGGTCAAGTGGTTACCTTGAAAAAAAAAATTACTTTCTTTAAAGAAATAGACAATTAAATGTGTTTTATTATATTGCCATAAATTATATAATAATAAAATTCAAAAATCAATTTTCATCGATTTAAAAAAATAAAATAAAGGGATTTCGTTAAACCAGACAGACATTTCAATTTTCATTATAGTCCTATATCAAAATATAAAAAAATGAATTAAATTAGATGTTTTTGTTTGTTTGTTTCACAGCGACTGCTGACACGCTCTGGGGACCATGGACACCACATTTACTGTTACTCTCAACATAGATGATCTTCAGGATCTTTGAAGGAAGATTCCAATTAGTTTCGATTACGCATCACACTCACACACATAATAATATAGATTGCACAGATTGCTCTCTCTCCCTTAATACCTTTTAACTAATTCCTTTGTAGAGACATAGGTTCAGCGTACGCTATCGAACACCGGACTTGTTGACAGCTTAATCATCATTATGAAAATGGCGGTAAATACCAAATAATATTACGATATTACAATTTCGATTTAAAGATCAATGAAAAACGAAATTCAAGCCGAAAGAAGCTGCAAAGGTCACAATGTTTATAGAAATCTTCAATATGAAGGATGCATGGGAGATAATTATGGTCAAAATCTACCTATACATCAGAATATAGTAATTAAGTTTTTAGATCTTATGCACTGCTTATGATTCGGTTTAAGATGCCAATGCTTTAAGGAATGATAGAGGCTAGCTCAGCTCAGAACTGACCAGAAAACCAAATTATCACCTTAGTAAATACCCAATACGGGTTTCGAGTGATTTTTGTTATTTTGTCTGACATGTCATCATTTTACAAAGAAAGTTTTGAAAGTGAAAGTGAATAATCGCTGCCAAAAATGGCTCCTATAGCGAAAGTCTGCTAGAAAAATCGAATCTAGTGAATTTTCTTACGCCTGTATCATCTCAAATGTAATACACCATCATTTTACGGACCTAAGAAAAGTCAATTATATTTTCCTATGCGGTGGTCGTATTTGGATTTTCTGGTCAGTCATGAGATTTCCTCTTAATCAGCATTATATCTTGAAGTGGAGACATGTAAATTCGATAGCCAACACAAACGGAGGAAAAATGAAAAAAAGAAAATGTGTTATTAACCTGTGACTTGGTAAAGAATTTTGAAAGAGAAACTATCTTAAAAAATGAGACGATTCCAGAGACCTTCAAATAATAAAGAACTAAAACAAATGTAAGATCGCTACTCTGTGGCATCAGTGTTAAGGCGGCATTAACACCAAGCGTGAGACAAGTATATTTCCTCATAAGCATGGCCCTGTTTAATAGCTATGTGGATCGCCGTGTGGATACGAAGGAAGATCGTCTTCAGGAAGGTACAACCACAAAAACTATATTCTACACAAAAATCCAGTTACATGCCATTGATTGGCCAAAAACAGTATGCAGCATTTTATTTTAAAATTCGGTTGCGGATAAAAAAAGGTTCGGAACAGCTGGTTCGAACAATCATATAATCTAAGTTTATTTAGCAATCTAGCATGATTCCTAGACATGCTAAAAATCACTTCATCTATATAGTAATAAATAGATAGTATATAGATTATTCCGAAATCACCTGAAAAAATATTTAGACATTGGTTTAAGAATCTATAGATCAGATGTATCTTAAATCTTACGCACAGTTTCACTATGTCGTAGTAACGAAAGCAAAAAAAAATACAAAGTTAAATAGTACAAATTGCAGGTATTTATTTTGTTTGGGGCTGGGTAATTTAATTCCAAGTAAATAGGTGGACCTTTTCTGTTATATGTGTGACTACAAATGACACAGCCGGATCATGGGCGCCTATACAAAGTTTTCATCATCTATACAACGGGTGGCTACGACCTGTGGTCGATCCAGTTTGGAGGCACGTCCGGCTAGCAGAATTTAAAGGTAAATATTTTACCGCCAACCAAATTTAGAACTATAAAATTAGGTAGAAGTATGGCGTAAGAAATAAACCAATTAACGCTAACTTTTAATATTTATTTGTTACACCAGTAAATACAAATCAATGGCTGTTGATTTAAGTGTATTTGAAAATGGCGCTTACGGCTACACACCGCACGTTCATGATCAATCGGATCTCCCATTTTGCGAGCTCATTACAGATATGATTATATAATATAGTTGTGGAATTATAGAAAAAACAGTTCAATTTTATTTTATAATAAGCTCTTTCTTCATCACTTCACTGGCGATGCGTTTTATGACATTCATCATCACAATGAGCCAAATGAGCACTCCCAAGAAATGATCTCGCAGCCAATAAATCGCTATATTGGTCTCATTTAATTCCGAAAACACATATGATCACCGCAACTAAACCACTTCGGTTTAGTTTCATAAATAAAATTATATTAATGTTAGGTTATGTACGATTTATTGTCAAACTAGTGGTATGTATAAAACGCATCAGTCGAATCGATGGTGCTTTCTTACGCCAGTCTAAAATATCATCTCACATGTGTGAGAACATCATTTTTCAAAGCGTAAGATAAATCGCACTCCATTTTACTCGATCAGTTTAATTTGGGTATTTCCCTTTTTAAAATCATTGTTCTTAAAACAACGAGAAAAGGTAGCATTATTCTTTAAATCAGGAGCCATTTTATAAACAGAAGATCTTGCTTGCGCTTGTCGTCAACAAACGTGTAATTCGTCCCCAGCACCTACGGCCCACAACCTCCAGGACGTGCTGTACCATAAACCATGTCCCAAAGGAGCTGCACCAATTTTCAATCCTACGCAAACAAAATTTGTCGTATCTCCATTTATCACCCATGCCTCCGCCACCATCTTTAGAAACTCTGTCACATGAAGAAATTCGAACTTTAGTCGACAACCAGACAGCTTATGTCGAGGAAAGCCTATAATTAACTTAAAATTTACGACATACACTAATACATTAATATTATCATTTCTTGACATGGCTTCTTCGAAATGTGCAGCTACTGTTGGATGCATCAGTGAGCCTAATGAGCCAATATTTGTGTTGGCAGAATATTGGCTCATTAGGCTCACTGATGCATCCAAAATGCCGATGCCAGTTGTTTAAGCAATTCAAAGTAATACTTTTGTCACCGACTAATACACAGAATAATTGAGTGAATTACAGCCCAGATCGATCACGAAGCGAAGAACATCTTGAGCTGGCCAGAAATAATTCTAATCAGTACATAGACATTCAAAGAACAAGCGATTTGATTAGTTTATCTGGATTAGAATTATATCTTTGCCAAGGAACTGCATGTTTTGTTGGTGTTTGATTCTTTGGGCCTAGACGTTGCATCCATATAACCAGTGCTTGAATATTGCAAAGCAAAAGGAACGAGACAAAATATATAGGTTTTCATTAATAGAAAGAAAACAAGACACCATTAAACAAGATAAAAAAATAAAAAATTGTAAAAAGAGAAAAAAAACCAAAAGATACTCATTAGATGAACATTTTTTACCAATATTCTGTTTCGATTAAATAGCAGCCTTAAAAATAATTTCAATTTGTTAAAGTCAAAGTACTCAATAAAAAGTACTAATGTGGAGGAATTAACAAAATGACATTGTTTAAATTTGCAACCGGTTCGGCTTCGGCCGAGACGCAACGCAAAGCAGCTCCCCATGAAGATACAACATATGATGATGACGATTCGTTTTTTTTTTTGTTTCAACGACGAAAGAATCATTGATTTAGACCTGAGAAAGTCGGCAAGGACCCCGAAGCCAAAGAATCTAAATTCATTTTTCGCCTTGGTAACGGAAATTGGCGAGTCGGCCTTGTACAATGAGGCAATGAACGGCTTTTGGTCTCTGGTCGAATTGCCACGTTTTCAAGTTGAATCGTGGTCCAACTGGCGAAATAGTTGGCCACAAAGCTCGATTGGTGGCAACAAGCCTGGAATCGACTACGATGAGACATTTTTGCCTGTGATCCGCTATAAGTCAATTCGTTACTTATTGGCTCTATAGCTGCGAAAAATGGATTCAAAGTTGATCAGCCCCCGTATTCTATGAACATTTAACAATAATTGTATCTACTATTTTGAGAGTTGTTTGTATGGATACTGTCAAATCTGTTGATAAAATAGTAGATACAAATATCGTTAAAGGTTCACAGAATACGGGGGCAGATAGACGCCGCCACTGCGTTCTTGCAGGGGGATCTCGAGGAGGAGATCTTCACTGAGCGGACCGGATGGATTTGTTGACAAGACTGGACGGTTCTGCAAGTTGAATCGTGCAATGTACGGCCGGTAAAGCAGGCTGGCCGTCAGTGGAACTTGAAGTTGGATGCAGCATTGATTAGTATCGGGCATCGTAAATCAAAGCTTGATCCATGTATCTACCATTCGGAGAAGCTGCAGATCATACTGGCCGTGTACGTCGTATCTTGGAAGCAGCTCAAACAAATGGAGGCGCTGAAGAACACTCTAGGCGCGGTATTTAAAATGAAGGATCTGGAAAGTGCCAGAAACATAGTTGGTATCACGATCGAGTATACTGACGAAGGAATGGCACTCCACCAGAATTTCTATATCGAAACCTGTGATCACACCAAGCGATCCGAATCAAAAATTGACGATTTAGATGTTAAAGAAGGTATAGAATAAACCGACAGCATCCATACCAGCAGGCGGTCGGATCGCTTCAGTACTTGGTACAGGGAACGCAACAAGACATCTCGTTCGCGGTGAACGATGTGAGCAGGTTCAATTCCGGGTTCATTGGAACCGCTGTTAAGCGTATCATGCGCTACATCAAAGCTACATCATGGATTGTCGCATTGTTCACCGGTACGATGGTGAAAAGCTGAGCGAATATTCGGATGCTGACTGGGCTTCAGATGTCGATAAGTGGAAATCAGGCACCGGCTATGTTTTTAAGCTGAGTGGCGTTGAAATTCAAAGATAGCATTATCATCCACTGAGGCTGAATACATTCCGTTATTATCTTTCGTATGCGAGGCTATCTGGTAGCGGATGTTTCACAATCAATTCAAGAAGCCAACGACGCAGTTTTAATACGCCGCGACAAAGTGAAATAGCAATTTCCGAGCTTGATATGTTTCGCAAACGTACACAATGTACCAACCACATCCGCGACAAAGTGGCTGTGTTCTACCGCAGAGAAGCATTACAGTCAGATTGAGAAGAAAGCATTGGCTTTGAAATTTGCAGTCAAGAAATTTCACAGAATGCTACACAGTTGAAAAATTGCAAAAAGAGGAACATAATATTCATGGATCTTGTGCAAATTCCAACATCCTTATTTGTACTGATTCTAGAAGCTCCTTACAGAAATTATGCCATACATTTACCAGTGACTCTATCATTGTTGATATTTATGAAATATTAAAAATATCATCCTATAACATAGTTTTTATGTGGATTCCCGGACATGCAGAAATAATTGGCAATGAAATAGCTGATAATCTGGCCAAGACAGCTTGTAAAAATGAATATATTGGCCTACCTGAAACACATCCAACAGATTTTAAAAAATATTGTTGCCTTAAAATCAGGGAACATTGGGATACCTCATGGAGAAAACTATCACCGAATGAAAATAAACTCCGATTTATTAAACCTGAAGTAAAAAAAAAATGGGACACTGTTGGTGACATGCTTTGGAGTATTGGTTTTAAATCAGATTTATGGACATTTTATGATCATTCATCACATTTACGACATTTCATTTTTGGAGGTTATGTTATTGACATCTAAGACAAGTTATATCAATGCCTGTAGTGCATCCCTGCAAGCAAGCTATCCCATTTCTGATTACGCAGGCCTTTTTAAATTATAACCTTTATATTTCGATAGCCCAGTTTATTTTCTGTGTTGCCTTTGAGTTTTCGAACAGTTTCTCTTTGGCTTAAAGGGATTAAGAGTGACTAGATTCTGGATAAGCCATTAAACTATATATATATATATATATTATAAGATAATCGGACACTGCGTGTGTCCAGAGTTGACGATCGACTTTGCTAAGTCCGAATAAAAATGTAGCTTCATATTAAACCACAAGAATCATGCTGATGAACTAGACCATTTGTTCCTGCTCGAGTGGACGTACATAAAAGAATATCTCTTAAATTCTGTAAAGAATCTTTCAGAGGATAATATGAGACACACGCATTGCGCAACAAAATAAAAAAATATATATAATATACAACAAAAAAAGCAACTCACTGTTTGGGTACGCATAAATGCCGTTGGTCGTCGAGAAGAATTCGTCCATCACGCCGTCGTCATCATCATCATCGTCTTCGTCCTCTTCCTCCTCTGCGATCCGGTCGTCTTGCTGACGATACTGTCGTATATCGGCCGCGTCCTTCCGGAACACCGGATCATTAATGTCCATCGGACTATCGTAGTCTGTGCGATAGCTCAGCGGATCATCGCCCTGCATCTGTTCGTCCATGTACTGTCCCTTCAGTCGAATGTATCGGAAACTCTTGTTCGTGTAGAATGTTTGCAGAAGATTCTCTGAGATGAGGGGTGAGTTCGACGTAACATTTGGGGGTTGCTCCATTTCGAGGCGTCGCAAAATGTGCTTCTTGAACGACGACAAACTCAGGTGTTCCATTTCCTTGCGACTCCGGCATGTGGTACAGTCACCGGCCTTAGTGTTTTGGTGGTGCTGTTGTGGATGAGTCTGCTGCGCTGACGGTTGATAGTGGTGTTGCTGGCCGGCTACGGTGGCACTGCCTCCACCAGCAGCACCATAATGTATGCGATTCTGTTGGCGACCGCTGGTGGCCGGACTCATGGCAACACTACGATTTCCTGTGACGCCAGAGTATTGAGCCTGGGCACCTGGTATGCCGGAGAGCATACAGGCGATGGCACCCAGAGCCAGGGCATACCGAAAGATCCACTTACGGTCGTCGGTGAGGAACTTTAACTTTTGTGTGGTGTATTTGAGCTGGAGACACATAACGGTGACGACGGCTTGATCTTTAGGAACTGCTGTATTTGAATTTGCCCCATCCGGTGATGATGATGAGCTCGTGAGGCGTGTCATTGTGCACCGGTCGTTTTGTTCACTAATTTTGAGGTTATGTACGTTATCCGCGAAACACGCTGGCACGAAGACGGAACGGCGTGGAAAAATCTGGGCAGCATGCTGCTGTGGCATTGTTGTAGTGAATCTTATCACGGGGCGCTGGCACGCGGGGCGGGGGCACACACACGCGACTTGCTGTTAATTTGTAAAACACACACGAAAACGCGACGCAACGATTTACGATTTTGAGGTTATGTGGTGCGGTGGCGGCGGGTGTTGCTGTCTTCTGCCGACTGCCGAGTCTGAGTATCCTTCTAGAACAAAATTCAGATAGAAAAAAGCGCGAAAAAATCGACTATCGATACACACGCACACACATATCCAAACACCGAATCCAGAAAAGAGACAAGCACACACACACACACACACAAAAATCAAAACGGGATGTGCCACCTCCTCTCTCAAATGAACGACATTTTGGCGTTGTTGTGAAGATGCGACACGCAAACCGTTACAATATGCGCGCGGGCGCGCACGTTACGTTTTCGATGATTTTAAATTTTCACACTGCGCGGCGCCGGCGCGACGGATCCGTTTTTTAAATGCTCTCTCACGCACACACATAAATAAATAATACTTCGTATTTTACGAATTTTTAGACACTATAGATTTGTGTGTGTGTGTGTGTCGGTGTTTTTTTTTGTTATTCTCTGGGAGGGTTTTGATATCAAAATACAGGCACTGGCAGGATATTTAAAAGATAAACGCAACGCACGTATAAACACATTCACACGGAACACACGGCGCGACAAGTGAAATGACGACGGGGGTATGAAAATTTATTCAAAACAAATTGCGACCGCTCGCTTGAAATAGTCCGAGCCTACTGGTCATAATAACAGATTCACTCTACGTATATACACACAAACACAACATACGGTGTGTGTGAGTGTGTGTGCGTGTGTGAGTTTTAATTTTATATTGCGTTTACGTGGCTGCGTGTTGCAAATGTATGTGCGTGTGTGTTTGTGTGTGTGTGAGTGTGTGTGCTGAGATGCGTGCGAGCGCAGAGTCGTAATCAGTTAAATAATCCAATCTTCGCCGCGCATGAAATGGACTTGTGCACATATAAACTCAAAATCGCACACATTTAAAATCACGAATGCACGAGCGCGTGGACATATGTGTGAGAGAGTGTGTGTATGTGTGTGTGTGTGTGCGGTGAGCGGTGTCCGTGCTCCGTGCCCGCTGTCCGATGCTGATGCACGCGTTTAATCGCGCTTGCCTTTGCCTGTGTGAGTTTTCAGCTGGTATTTGCATTTCACACACACACACACACACACGCAGCTCTTTTTAAGGTAATATATTGCCACCTCTATTGAGTTCGAGTAAGACGTGTGTGAATGTGTGTGTGATTGAGTGTGTGCGTGCTGTTGGCAAGGGTATGTGCACGGTAAGTGCACTCCCGCTCAATTTTTCTCAACTCTCAAAATCGCAGGTCGCATACGCACTGTCGCCTGTCGCGGTACGCACTACGCAGTACGGAGAACACACACACACACTCTTGCAAAACACCACACCGCGGACACCGGACAGCGCGCGCACACACCGCACCGCTCAGTTTCGCATAATGTACATGAAGACTGAAGAGAGTAAAAAATGGCAAACGCAACGCAACACACACACACACACGCACACACACTTAAACCGACTCGAAATGTCCGTACAGCGCCAGCGCGAGCGTGTTAATTAGTGGTGTGCCAAAGTATCTGTACACACGTTGCAAACATGAGTATCAGATACTTTCTGAAAGTATGTACAAATTTATTTTCACAGCGGAATGTCATCGTGTAAACATAATAAATTATTTGAATGTGTAACAAAATATTCACTAACATAATAATTGTCATAAAATATGGACTCAAAACATTAAAATTAATCGTAAAGTTTATTCAAAAATAGCACGGACGCTAGGTGGCGTGTTTGAATTCGTAAAACGAGGTGTATTTTTAGTTTCGAAAATTTCACAACGATAAAGCTGGATTTTATTTGTGAAACTTTCGCTTACATGCAAGTGAAAACAAAGATGGAAATACAGACTGAAATCAAGTGCGAAAGAGACATACAACGTTGCCAGCAACGTCAGTACTCAGAGAAACGTTGAAAATGCGCTCTTTGCTTGGTAAAAAAAAGTATCTTCGCATACGTTTTGTCTCTGTCTATCGTATTGAGAATTTAGTCTTTTTCTGCATATGTCAGTGCTGGAATTGCTTGGCAGCAGTCAGCCGTATTCACACTAAACATATTCTACGTTTTAGACATTTTAGAAATTTCAGAACAATTTAAAAGATGATTTTCTCTTAAAAAAACTGGTTTCTTTTTGTATTTTTTTGTAGCCTATGATCTTACCCTTCAATTTTACGCTAAAATCAATAAATATTTCAATTTTAGGAAACACACATGAAACTTAGAAATGTTCTAAAATGACTAAAAGATCTAAAACCTAAAATATTTTGAGCGTGAATACAGCGGAGTGTTTCACAATTAAAACCCAGCTTAAAGGACCGCTTATGCTCGCTAGAGGCGCTGAAGGGGTTTCGAAAGTGATCTGTCAAACAAGTGTAAATATGAGGTTATGTGTACATAGCTATTATTACATAAAAATATATAACTTCCTCCCTGAATATTCCCATCTGGCTATTTGGCATATGGCTGGTGGGATATTGGGATGATAGTTCGTTCGTACATAAACAAAATTAAATAAATGATATATGAAATTCAAATAATAATAACG
>JAAAKO020055813.1:0-10675 GCA_010015015.2 Bolitophila cinerea | reverse complement strand
TTGTATTCACATCATAATGATATGGCTTCCAATAAAAGCTTTCCTTCAGCCAGAAAAGTGTTCTTTCATTTCTTGCTCTGTTTTTGAGTAGCATACTGTTTTGTTTCTTTCCCAAGTTTGGTAAGAAGAAATCGGCAAAAATTATTGTTATTTTTATCTACCCATCTTGTGCGTAGGGTTAATTTATGTAGCACATAAGGTTATTGCGATTTTTATAAAAAAATTGTTAAACGCTTATCACGTTTGATAAATAATTTTATTGCCATTTTCGATTATTTCGTCTATAATATGTACATGAACTTTAATTTTTTTAAACTTTTTTAAACCTATATTCTCAATATCTTTCGGCAAAAAACGTTATGAGTCCTGGAATATCCAAGCATGATCTTGACGTCAAATTGTTATTTTCCTTGTTTTCTTAGTTGTTTTTTGTTTGTTTTTTTTTGCCAAATAACTTTACCTAACAAAAGTATAATTTTTTTTCAATCCTACTATATATTTTTTGAAATATAGACGTTTCATATCAACTTATAATTAAAGGGGAAGCTATGATCAGTGAACTTAAATGAATATTTTATTTTTGGTTTTATCGCCACTCTTATATAGATTTTGTCGAATGTATAATAAAGAAAGATAGCCACAATCATTTGTTTTACTGGCTGAAGAAGATATGCAAATGAAGAAAATAGAAAATATATAGGTTTTTCAAAATAAAAATCAACCAGATGCTGAGAGTCACCATCTCATCCGAATACTTTAAAGTGATGGACAACGCAAAAATATGGCAACGCGTTACCCAAAAGTGCCAATACAGATATTTTTGAGTTTCGACTGCATCTCCACTAAATCTGACAGTTCTGTCGCCAACGCTTGGCAACCATAGATAACACACGCAATGCCAGCGATTGGTTGATGTTTTCCCAACGAATTGCACTCTTTGTCAATTATTCTTCAATTCCATAAAAACGTGTCAATTCAACATTTAATCCAATTTCACAAATTTATAACGATATGTACTCGTATATACCTTTTAATTATTTAGGACATAACTATTAGGATATATCTTTAAATTGTGGCTATTTTATTGTTTGTCGCCTGTCACTAAATTTTCAATGTTTTAACAAATCTTTACTTTACTTTTCAGAATACTGTAGATAAACTAGTACAAAGGGCAAACGCTTCCCTGTTGATCGGCACGTCTTCCTGGCGAGAGCAGTTTGCTGAGGCACTGACAGTGAGTCCAGGTGAGTTACTAACGAAATACAAAAATCATTTACGCGAAGCTTATTTGTTGCAGAAAATGCAGTAAATGCAAAACAATATAAATTGCAGTTAATGAATAGTTGATTCCACAACTAGTGCACAGAACATTTTAATTTGGGTTAAAAGAGCAATCTTTAATTGTAAGAGTTCTTTTAGCGTGTTTCCGTTATGTCATTGTACGTGCATGGTCTCGTATATATATATATATATTACAATGTATATATAATCAATCACTTAGCTTCGTTTATCTCCGGCCACCATTTATATCGAAAAAAAATAATCTTGTATACAACGTCTTTTATCGACCAGCGTCTCATAATAAACATTGCGGAGAACCTTGGATCAGTTGTGTGTGTATATTATATACATTAATCACTAGCCATTTCGTTTAGAATTCCCAACATGGAGTCGAAGTTCTACTATTGCTTTACTATTTTTCGATTTAATTAAAGTGATATATTATATAGATGCAATGTATATAAACTATATAGAATTGAATAGAGATACTTTAAAGCGCATCCCATTCACGGTACGAGATTAATTCAGATTGAATGGATTGAATGAATGACTTTCTCGAAAGTAGCAGTAGATTGATGCGTTTTCTATTTGTGTTTGCAGGGGACGACAATGGCTCTTCCGAAGACGGCGAGGACGCTCCATCGCCCAGCTGCATGGACTATATTATGCATTTCCTGACACTTTTCTGGAAAATTATCTTTGCTTTTATACCGCCTACAGGTAAGACTCCTTTTGAATACAAGGAAATTGCATTTCTAATTGTAATTTCGACAGTGAAAAGCTCACTTTTGTGCTACACAAAGACATTAAAATGCAATTATTTAAGTCGCAAATGACTGTGTTAAGTTGTTTTGCGATAAAATCCTTAATACTGATTAAAACTGCATGACTTTGATAAAAAATATAAAAGTCAAAATAATACTATGATAAATAATAATTTGGTGTTATTCAGAAACTTTTCAAAGCCACTCGCAGTGTCTAAACCATAAACCTAACAGCTTTGATAATATAACAAATGAATAAAGTTAACGACTATATACTTCAGTTTACCCTATCACGTAACTTATGTTAGTACCCAAAATGTACGTAGACATTCTTAATTACATTTTGGAGAAAGTTTTCGTAAACCAAACTCAAAACTTTTGCGAAAGCATGTCAGCTTTAATTTGCTTTGGTTTTACTGGTTTTGTGTTGCACTGGAAAAATTCACCAAATACGCACCTTACTAGCAGCATATAATTTAAATACACATAATTAGATTTTATTAAGAGAGTAAAGGCTATAATCTTAGATGAAACGTATTTGTCTATATAAATATATCTACAAAAATACGACAGACAAAAACACATTCTTGCCCCTTTAGATGCTGTGTCGTCGCGTCTTCCACGCAATATCACCTTGTCTTGCAAAACTGCGCCTGCGCATTTATTTTTAGAAATAATTATCTAATTACGTTTGACGTGTACAGTGTACACGGTGTGTTGCGTGACAGACGGATTACGATCTTAAAGACAGCAAAAAATTCAAATATACATATTCAAGAATGACACACATACATAGGAACAAAATTTTATATACATCTATTATACATAATGGTTATATACGCTGAGTATTTTTAGAATTTATGTTGGGTTTTAGTGTGTGTACGTAAAAAGTTAAGCAAACCAAATTTAAATAACTGCGCGTGTAGTTGAGTAATGTAATATCATATTTATGCATTAGAATTAGATGGAGTAATCATACCATATACAGGGTGCGCCAAAACAAAATATATAAACTTTGGAACTTTGAAAATATTTTCTTGTTATCAAATAGTTACTTTAAGAAGAGGATTTAACGTATTATAACTTTTTACTAAAAGAGAGTAATCTTATATATATATATATATATATATATTATCTTTAAAATATTTTCTCCAGCTCCAGACAAATAAAGCCATGCACGTTTTGATTTTCGTTGTCCGCTTTTTTGTTTTTTAAAATAAAAACGGGTTAAAAATTATTAAATTAAAAACATTCTCTGAATAACTCATGGATAAAAAATTGCAGCAGTTGGAAACAAAAAAACATGTTGCCACATTTTTATGTTTCTATATAAAAAAGAAATTTTCTTAAAACTTTGATTGATTTAAATTAAAAGAAAGATTTTCAAAATAATAAAGGATTTTTTTGAACATATTTAATCTATCGTGCAATACTATAGTTATATTTTTTACAAGGGAGAATATATAAACGTTTTTAAAACAAAATATTAAAAAATTAAATGTATATATAAGTTTTATTTATTTATTATTTCTTTTTATTTTTATTATTTCTAAGTCCCATGCAAACGAGTCTATGTACCAAGTTTGATCTGGTTCAGATAAGTGGAAGTGATTTATAAAGGTGTCGAAAAATATATCTATCTATTAAATCTATCGTGAGCTTAGAGGGAAAATACACTCACTACAGAGGTAACTAACACTAACTAAGCAGAGAAAAACTAAAATGTCTCTAAGAGACAAAATAAATTAAAGAAGTAAAATAATTTATATATTTTATTTGAGGTATTAATTATGAAATTGGTGATAAATATTAAATACCCTAAGTGCATATATTTTTGTAAATAGTGTATTTTATTTTAATAATTGTTAAAAAGTTCAGATAAAGAAGAAAAATGCATCATTATTAAATTAATAGAGTTTTAAATAATTTAAAAAAATATCTTTTGATTTCAAGACATCATCTCATCGGAAGTGTTTTCTTGATGTGATGATGTGTAAACTTTTGTACAACCAATGAAATTCTTTAGGAATTACCTTTTATATAATATGTACATAGCTTCACTAAATTTTTCTATTTTGCACCGTCATTTGTATAGGTTCGTTAAATAAAGTTTGAATGTCTTTAGGTATCTTTCCAATTTACGAACATATATATATTTATATATATGTTTGAGATGATTTGCATACAGTGGGACTCTGAGGTTTTTCTTTGGGTCCTTCTTATTTCATTTTGCACCATCCTCTCTTTTACAGATATAAAAAATTGTAGATAAAAACGTTTTTTAGGCCAAGTACAATTTGTTTAACGAAACATTTAAACATAAAAAGTTGGATTTTTTATTTTAAGTTTGTTTACACACTTGTTTGTTTAAAAAAAAAGAATTTTCCACTTTCTTTCATAGAATAAACTAATTTCAATGTTTTTATATATTTTTTGGAATTTTACACTAATTTCACAAAATATTTAAACTGTTTTTGAAAATTTGTTTATAAAATTAAATAATTGTCGCTTTTAAGTTTTCAAAATAGATTTTGAAACTTAAACACATTTTTGTTGTACAGGGCCACATACTTTCCTGGAAATACCAACTGGAGAAACTAGGTCTTTACTTATCCGGAATTAAGTTTTTGAACTTGCTTTTATGTCATTATGTTCACCCGGAATGAGCTTTTTTTCGATTACACATCGACTTTAACTTTTAAGAAACACTTTTTATATATTTTCTTTTTAGAGATTATCTATTTTTACATTCATTCGCTGGAACTGCAAAGGCGGAATTAAGATCAGAAATGGCGAAATTAACTCGTTATAATCCACCTCAAAAAAATATAATTGATAATTAAAAATGAATGACAAAATAGCTAATCTAAAAAGACAACAAATATAAAAAAAAATGTTGTTCTTAAATATTCTGTTCTTCGAAAACCTAATGTCAACAAAGGTATTGATAATTTTTTATCCTTTCAAAGAGGTATGTTTTGGTGCTGGAATTCACTATTACACTAAATATTTGTCCGTCTCTCTGGGTGCAGGTATATTACTGTTTCCCATGCTGAAGTATATGCTATCCTCGAGTGCGCGTCATAATTTCTAAAAAAAATATATACAAAAAATTGTCAAAAATTTTGTTTTCTTTCAATTTAATTTCAGAAATTCTGTCGCGTCATAATTTCGTGTTTCTGATTTTTAAGAATTGTGTTACGACAGAATTTCTGAATTTAAATTGAAACAAGGGCAAATAGAAATTGTGTCGCGTTAGAGTTTCAACAATATAATTTTTGAACATTATATTTTTTGCCAACGAATAGAATTTGTTGTTTTAATAAAATTGTATTTTGATGCTATTGTTGTATTGTTTTTTTTATTTTGTAATATATATTTTTTTAAATCAAACATTTAGGAAAAAAAATTATGAAATTATGAAACGACACAATTTTTTTTTTATTTTGGCGCGACACAATTTCTGAAAACAGGAAATTATGACAGAATTTATGAATTTAAATTAAAATGGAGGCAAATAGAAATTCTGTCGCGTTAAAATTTTCTATTTCAAATATTCTGTTGCGTCAGTATTTCTAAATTTTGGTTGAAGAAATTGTGTATCTATTTATTATATTTTATAAATGTAAATAAATATGTATCTCAAAGTTTAAAATACTTAGTCAAGAAATGTCGATACATCTAGAGAAATGTATGTTATGCGAGAAAAGTTTTCAATTTGTAATAGTCGCAGAAAGTTATTGTAAGTAACCATAAAATGTATTTTCAGATATATATTATGTGGAATTCATTCTTCAAATGTAATAAATCAAGTTACATTGCAAGTAAATTTATTAAAAAGAGAAGATAATAAACAATACAAGTAAATTGTTTTTTTTTTACTAAAATACCCAACTATTTGAAAACAACTGCAGGACACTCAATTAAAAGTGCTCAGCCGTATTACATAGGTCAATGCGCAAGATTTTATTGCACATATATACAAACAACTTAAACTTATTTTAATTAAATTCTAAAATATTTAGCCAAGAAAGTTTGACTCCCGTTGCGTACATGATTCTACATATATAAATATATACCCATCGCAATATACATTATGTACATATATTATATATATTTTATATATTCTACCGAAACTTTGTGCATTCGCATTGAGAGTGTATTATTAAAAACAACGCCGTGCCGTGCCGAGCACCTGTACTCGGGGTGTGCGCAACGTAGCGCATACGAAGCGATTTCTTTAACTTTATGAAGCTTTAAGCTCCAGGGAACATTGCGATGAACATTCTTTGCGCACTTAGTTATATGCAGCAAAATAAATTGATTTTGTGTTTGTGATTTTCTTTCCTCTGCTCGCGTTAACTATATTATTATTCAGAAGATACGATATATTAGGTAGAATATAAAATTATATGTTCGTATAAAGTGGTTTGAAGATTGTTTTATATAAATTCATATAAAATCACGCTCACCTGAAAAATGCAATTCAATTTTAGGTTGGTATTGTCAAACAGTTGAATATACAAGGAATTTAAAATGCATATTATCTCTATGGCAGTCTTACCATTCACATGAGCTCCTTTACTATCCGCTAAGTGTAAATATAATATATTCTATATGTGTTTTAACACAATCAAAGTTCCTGCGATTGCATAAATTCGGTATAATGTACATAACAGAGCTTTGCAAACACACACAAACACAATCAGACGATATCGCACACACATACGACAACACACAAACTCACACTCACTCTCCTCACCACATGTACATAGTGGTAGTCTGTAGTGTTAGTCTGCGTGGCTGTGGCGCCCCATCGCACAGTGTGTTTCAAGACAACAAACGACTCTTTACAAATATTTACATTATTACTTTAGAAAATACTTTAGAATTGTATTGATATTATTTTCTCTTATTCTCTTTGTTTTTGATGTAAGATTAGAAATTTATTTTTTGTTTGCCGTCAAATTAAAATTGTTCAAATGTTCTAGAAGCTTATTTTCTCAACACACTGTGTTGAAAATGCGGCATACACATAAATTATAAATGCATTTAAATTTATGTATAGATAAATCATCCCAAGGGATGCGACGCGCACCGCACGCTCGGTGGTTTTTCCGTGCGCATTCTTTTATGTATTCAGCGTAATGCATTTATATATACACTTTTGCTATCTGTGATTAATGGACGCTCGAGTATGTTTTTTTTGTAAACGTACTTTTTTTAAGCTAACAAATAGAGTGAATAGAATCAGAATGTGATTTTTATTTTTTTTATATATTTTATGGAGTGGATTTGTTTTTCTGTGATTTTGCGATACGTTTGGGAAATTAGTTGTGATATTGAAAATTGAAAATATATATTACATTTAAAAATATAATTATATTCATTGTTAAAAGAAATGGCTAGAAATGGTGTGGTGATCCTTATGAGACACCAGCAACATGAACCCTTATCTACATATATTAACATATATATATTATTTTTTTTTTATAAAATATTTTTATTGAGCCATGGATGGCTAGGTAATTACAGATATATAGATATATAATTAGATAAATTGGATCAATATTAATGTATATAGATATTTAAATTGAAATGGCAAATATTATATACAAGAACTAACTAATTTTAAATAATTAAATTTTGTTTTCTTTTTGGTAAAAAAGTTAATAATCGCGACAAAGATGTCTGCTTTTGTATAGCGGAGACGTGCAGCCTTCGTTAGATAGAAGCTGCAACAGCTCTGGCCTTCCTTGCGTGTATGCTGGGCAGGACCATAGGACGTGATCAAAAGTCTCAAACCCACTGCAATGCTCGCATAAGGGAGAGGCGATGATGTTCATACTGTGAATGTAGTTTTTAAGTATATTGTGGTTAGCCAAAATCCTGCTAAACGTTACAATGTCTTGCCGGCTGAGTGACCCATTGATTTTGAGGAACCATGGTTTAGCTTGTACTTGCGGCACGATTGAGTAGTAGAAACGACCAATGTCGCCTACGTTCCATCTCTGTTACCATGATTCCATAGATTCTCTCCTCCATGTTGATTGGTATGCTAAATACTCAGTAGCAGACTCACATAGGTCTCCGTTGGTTGTAGCATCTTTGGCAAGTTCGTCGGCGGAATCTTTCCCTGTGATACCACAGTGTAAAGGAATCCAGATCAGACGAACGTCTGCGTTTCTTTGACTTAACTCGAGTAGAACTTCGCGGCATTTGCCTTGGGATCTGACGGTCCAGGTTGAAATACGGAGATGCGATTTTTCTGAACCGGAGGTATGCGTGGATTGGATAAGAACAAGGCATATTCTTAGCTCGTTCCACTGGATTTGCTGTAATCGAAGCATTCATAATATATGTTAAACGATAAGGGTTTGACCCTATATAGTATATATATATATATAAATAAATTATATTCAATACGATGCTCTTATTGTAGCGTGCAAAGACATTATCTTCTTTTGTGGGGTGATATATGGCCTACAGAAATAAAGTTCACGGACATAAGGCCCACGAATATAAGGCCAACTAACATTAGGCCCACGGACATAAGAACGACGGACATAAATTTCGTCTTTATATGGATTCAATCCACTCACCCAAAATTGTCTATATAATTCAAAGACATTAATTAACAGAGAGGGTTATTTATTTTTTGTTTTAATTCGACAGATAAACTATGAAGCAAATCAAATTGTGGTAGTACTAGTGTAGATTTCAAAATGCCGGTATAACAGAGGCGGAACTATTTGCTGTATGTTAAAGGCACAAATCACAAATGCACCCTTTTAATAATCTTTCAGCACATACTTGTACAACTCTTACAAAGATTCAGGATTGATTTAAAGATCGAGTGATCCGCCGAAATGCCTCACGGGATATATTAAAATCAAAATGACTGGCAACGTCATTAAATGCTTCTGAAATACAATTTATTGGCTCAGCACATATTAATTAGCATAATTAGCTCTGTGTCTCCTCAAACTAGGAACACATGTGAACGAGTCGTTCTGAATGGGACATTGAAGTCTAGAAGAGACAACAAATAAGGAGCATCAATGCAGACACACGATCTCGCAACGGACAATATAGGGCTGAAGGACATTGTCATATCGACTCATCTCAAACCCTGTCAAAGCAAGAATCGTTTCTGGATAGATTAAATTCTATTAGAATTTACAGCATAACTATGATTCCAAACCACTGATCCGTATTTTAAATTTTATCAAACATGAGCACAATACTCGCTTTTTAGTGCTTTACGGTCTACGAAATCAGCACAAACTCTCATCATAAAACCAAGCATAGAATATGCTTTGGATGTAGTTACGTTAATGTGAGGAATAATAGTCAACTTCGTGTCGAAGAGAATACCGAGATCACGCATTTCATGAACATGCTCAAGAGGAGCTCCATCAATGCTGTACTGTGACAAAAACGAAGTTCATGTATTTAAATTTACTAATGTTTAAGTAAAGACAATTCTTCTAGCACCATTATGAGAGCAAATCTAAATCTCGTTGCAAGTTCAAGGCGTCTGAAAGACCCTCAATTCTATTAAATATCTTAAGATCATCAGCATACATAAGACATAAAGAGTACCTGAAAATATCTGCCACGTCGTTTATAATCAAAATAAAGAAAAGCGGATCCAAATGGCGACCTTGAGGTACACCAGATCCCACATTAAACAAATCAGAACGTACACCACGAATCTTGACGATCAGGTAGGACTGAATCCAATTAGGTAAATATGAGTAAATACCTAATTCCCGCAGCTATCTCACTAGATAGCTATGACGCAATCTATCAAAAGCTTTTCGAATGTCTGTATACAATTCATCTACATACATCTATATGTCGTCAGGACCTCTTCCTTTGCTTACATCGACTTTCAAAAGAGCAGCTGACAAATCCTGTATAATGAACTGTATAGATCCTAAGTTAACGGAATCAAAGTGTTGTAGAAGTCGAGGTGCAGACACAGAACAACCACTATCGACCTCCTCCGAGATATACACGCTTTCAAAAAAAGCTTAAAAAAGATCACAGATCTCAATTACATTTTCTGTTTTAACTCCATTGTGGCCCATAATGTCTTTTTTTTCGAGTTTATGTACGACCAAAACTGTCTTGACAAGGTACTGATTGTACAAATTACGTTGCAAAGATTCGAACTGACTGCGTAGTATGAGGAATGTTTCTCGATCTGAGACCCGACGCATCCGTTTGAACTTAGTAAAAGCTTTCGCCTTCAAGTTTTTAAGCTTAAGAAGCGAACGATTATACCAAGCCGGAAAAAATATCATAAAAAGCATCAACGGCGCCGCACACCTCTGAACAATTATACATCACCTGCCAATCAGAAGATTGGTAAAAGTTGTTCAATAGCTCGAAGTTTGTTTTCTTGAAATTAAAGTCATCACTGGAGGGCAATGCAAAGTGACGTCACTCATGCTAAGTTCGAGTTTGATTTCGACCGGAACATGATAAACGTCAACTCTACTTATTGGAAAAGCGCATCTTTCAACTGTAACGTCGTCAGAATTGCTACAAAACACCCAATCTAAAAGACGATCCTGAAAATTTACAATGCTATTCAGTTGACACAGATCTTGACTCAAAAG